>JARHVA010004526.1:0-275000 GCA_037957365.1 Torreya grandis
AAATCAAACCTCCTATATAGTTTGACCCCTCCTATCCTATTCTAACTTGGTACAAGGAGGATGATTTTTATGGCTACCATCGAGTTAAAGGCCACAATTCTAATAATTGTAAAACATTTAAAACATTGTTCAAGACATGCTTGATAGGGATGATCTCATCTTGGATAATCCTAATGCACCCACTAATCAAAATATGGATGTGTTCAAACAACCTTTTCCTAACCATTCACCCAATAAAAATATTGTTCAGACCATGAATAACTCATGATAATAATATCCATACGGTTAATATGGTCTTTCCTTTACCTCCAGTTCAACCTCTCCCACAAGAGGACATACCCATTATATCGACTCCTCCCCCACAGTCAATGGAATTTGTTTTTTAATTCTTCCTCCTCAAGTAAAAGAGCCTATTTCACCCATTCCACTCCCATGTGAGGAAGAGACTCCTTTACCACTCATTTTGCCACCAGAGAAGCCTGTATTACCAATCCTTTTTTCACCAATGTTACCTATCCTCTTACCACTTAAAGACCACACCTTAGTCATTCCACAACCACATGTTTAGGGGAATATCATTCATATGTTATACCCTCTTGAGTAACCCTCTTTACCTACCTCTCCTCCACCGAAAGAGAGTAATACCCCATCCACTCCACCTTTGCACCTAGAAGAGTCAATGTTATCTACTCCTACATTAGATGAGAGACCTATTGTGCCTACTCCAATTCTACCACTTTTACCACTTATTTTTCCTATGGAGGATCATACTTTACCTATTCCTCATGCACATGTTGAGGGGAACATCATTCTTATGTTATACTCTCTTGAGGAACCCTCTTCGCCTATCTCTCTTCCACCCATGGAAGACCATGCCTCTTCTCATGTCTCTATCGAAGAAGACCCTGTTATGACTCTTTCTAATCTTTGGCCTAAGGTAGTAGAGACCAAAAATTTACCTCATTCTCAATCACCTTATCCTTCTAAGGAAGAAACCATAAGGCCTACGTCAACTTCTTCTAAACCCTTTTCACAATTGGTGTAAAGTCTAGAATTCCTTAACTCCATGAAGCTAGATCACATGGAATTTTGAGACTGACTTAAAAATCATTATCCTACACAATGAGTGTCTACCTTTACTGCTAAACCTCTCACTACCCTTTACCCTAAGGTATTTGACAAAGCTAGAGCTTTTTCACCAAATTAACTAGAATCTCATCTATCTATGTCAAAACCCTCACCCTCATAGGCATCTACCACATTAAATTAGATTAGGTCCTTAGGTGTATGTCTCATCTTTAATATAATTCATCCATAGGTTAAATTAGATATAACTCTCTAGCCAAAAGTTAGAGTTTCGTGGCTTAAACTATATAAAAATGTTAATCTTCCTAGATCTTACTGATTCTTCCCTCTTCAACCCTCAACTTTACCATCAATTTTGGGATCGCACCCTTCTACTTTAGTTGGAGTGTCACCAATCTAAGCAAAATAAAAGGCTAAGTTACCTCCACTACTACCTCTACCACTTTTTAGGTCTTTCACATCTGACACCATGATACCTAACCCCAAGAAAATGTTAGTAAAATGTGTAACTCCACCACCACCAAACCAGACACCATGCAAAATTACCCTTGTGACTCTTAAACAAAAAAAGGTGTCCATTCCTATTACCAAAACAAGTTCTAGCCCACTCATAGTCTCTCAGAGCCTTTTCCTACATTAGTTGTTACAATATTCTATAATAACTCTTCCTCCCATTAAGCCTTATAGCCCCCTTAGATCGAATCCATATTTTTTTAATGATACACAAGTGTGTCTATATTATCATTCACTTGGACATGATACTGAGAGTTGTAAATCTCTCACAACGATCATTCAGCAACACTTTGATGTCAACACTCTCTTTGTTCATACTCCCATTAACCTTCCTACTATTCCACCTCTAGCATCCGCAATGCCTCATTTTTGCACCTAAATTTAAGCCCAAAGATGTTATTGTACCCACTTTACCACCTACTTCACCTATGTTTCAGATCAACATAGTTAATGTGGCCACACAGTCATAAAATCAAAAGGATAAAGGTAAGGAAAAGGTCACTACTCCTTGAGCTCATCCCTTTTCCAAAGACACTCCTCTGAATCCCAATATTTTCATGTTGGGTGTCCTAAAACCAACATCTTCATATGTTATTCAAAGCTCAATGGTGAAACAACTTCACCAAACTCTTGTGAAAATGTCCTTGTATGAGTTAATCCAAAACTCACCCCAATGCCATCAAGATTTGATTAGTGCCTTTTAAGTGATTGAGGTACAACATGATGATCCCCAACCTCTTATAACTTTGGTCAGCTCTCTTAATTCCATCTCCTTGATTTCCTTTAGTAATTTAGAAATTCCACTTCAACACCCTAAAGATCATGATTTTGCCATTTTTATTACCACATATATTGATAAAAATTATGTCAAAAGATTCATTATCGATGGGGGGATAGTATTAATACTATTTCCACCCATGCCTACAAATAGCTAGCTCTTCTTGATAATTACATATCTCAAACCAACATGGTGCTCCACTCTTTTAATGATACCACAGCTACTACGGTGGGCATTTTTGTCTTAAATATCCATTTAGGTCCCCACATAATTATTGAGCTCTTTTATGTTATAGAAGGAGATTTCCAATATAACATACTACTTGGATGACCTTGGATATGTGATATGGCATGTGTGCCCTCAACTTTGCACTATTGTGGCAAGTTTGAACACAATGGGCAAGTGCATGTTATACCCACCAACCCACCTCCATTTAAAACATGCAACATGACTTATAGTCAAAATGATGTTCTCATTCCATTAAATACGTCATCTTCTCCACATGATACTTTTGAAGCTTCCACCAGCTCCACTACCCTGGTTACATAGATACCATCAACACAAATTCTTGATAAAGATCCCATGGAGGAAAATTTTAAGCACTTGTCACTTAGAGAATATCATTTGTTGATGCTCAACATGTTACATACTCCACAATATTATGGAAAGCTTAAAATGTACCCAAATTATGATCCCTATATTAGGATGGTCATCCCTTATGGGCCCCTTAACCTTTGAACTAATTTCACATATGGGGGAATTGATCAGGCTCCCGTTGTTAGAAATCCATTCACTTCACCAAAACCATTTATTTGTGAATTCTTTTTCTTAAGAAAGCCTAGCCTCACTCACACTTATCTTCATAGGTGTACCTAGAAAGGATTTGGTTTTAGTCATTATGAGCAGGGTGTTCATACGCCTATTGAATATCCCACTGGAAAAACCATTGAAAATGCCAAAAAGAGGCATGGAGTGGGTTATGACGAACCAACTAGACTCATCAAAACTTCCCATGTACCAATTATTGAAGATCCAGTCTCTCCTTCTCCACCTTCTTCTCCACCATCACCTACTAAATCAAAGGTATCTATACCTCCTAAATTTGTTTTTCAATAAATTCCATCCATTTGGGGCCTCTCACCTATCACGAGGGTAAGGAAACAAGGTCCCTTCCTCTCATTCGTCCTAAAATGATTGATGAAGACTCTCCCACTATTAACACTTTTTAATGTCAAGATGATGATGCTATTCTCAAATACATGGGTGCAAATGATTCATATATCTAATGATCACTCCCATCTGAAACACAAGCTGTGTTTCAACCATTGACATTAATTTACCCTCTCCCAATAACCCTTAAATCCTCAAGCTTGCCCAATCTTTAGATTCCTCTAAGCAAGCTAATTATGTCACATTTCTTAATAACCATAGCAAATCCTTTGCTTGGCCTTATAATGACATGCCTGGTATTGACCCTTCTATCATCACACATAACATTATCACCAATTGAGATGTTAAACCTATTAAGTAGAATCTTTGTAAAATACATCCTCTTATTTCTCTCCTTGTCAAAGAAGAGCTCTAACACCTCTTTTCTATTAACTTTATCTAACCCATTGACTACCCATAATGGGTTTCCAGTAGTATTCCTATCATAAAAGCAACTAGAGGAATTCACATTTACATTGACTACTATGACCTAAACCTTGCTTATCCAAAATATGACTTCCCATTGCTAAGTATTGACCAACTTGTTGATCTAATAGCTAGCCATGAGATGATATCACTTATGGATAGGTTCTCATGATATAATCAAATCCTAGTTGCTCCCGAGGATCAACACAAGATAAATTTTATCACCCCACAAGAGACTTTCTATTATCAGGTCATGCATTTTGGTCTGAAGAATGTTGGTGCCACCTAAAAACATGTTATGACTTACATTTTTTATGATCTTCTACACAAAATTATGGAAGACTACATGGATGACTTACTCAAAAAGTCTAAACTTGCCAAGATCAATTGACGATTCTCAAAATCATATTCATTTGTCTCTTCTAATATAAAATTTGACTAAACCTAAGGAAATGTGTCTTTGGTGTCCTTTTTGATAAGCTCTTAGGCTTTATAATATCTCTCTATGGTATTGAAGTTGACCATGCTAAGGTTTAAGCAATATTAGAGATGCCTCCACCTACTAATATCAAACAACTCCATAGCCTATAAATAAAACTTCAATCAATTTACCACTTCATCTCCCAGTTGTCAGTGTTAGGATCTTACAGAGTAATTGATTACTTTTGTGTAAGCAACTAAACATGGAATTAAACTAGAAGTAATAAGTAACTATAAATTAGAATCATCAAATAATAAGAGATACAAGAAACAATGAAAACTTGTATTAAACTCTTCCAGAAGGAAATACAATGAAGAAATCACTCTTTCTTCCACACCTCTCAGATGTACAGATCTCTTTCCCTCAAGAGTTCTCTCTCTCAATTACAACCAATTCAATCCTTGAATTATCTACACATTACATGTCTACAAGCTATGAATATCTACATATCCTATTCAATACAAGCTATGAATATCTACATATCCTATTCAATACAAGCTATGAATATCTAACCCATATCCTAAGTATTGATAGGTATGCTTCTCTTTCCATCCAAGTCACCTGCCATATCCAAATCTACATACCCATGTAGAGAAGTGTTTGACCCTCCATAGCATAAATGCCTACTACTGATCCCTCTCAGATATCTGAGAATCTATTGAACCGCTTTCTAGTGTTCCTTTCTTGGATTGCCCATAAACTTGCTAACAACTCCCACTGCTTGGGCAATATCAGGTCTAGTACATATCATTGCATACATTAAGCTCCAAATTGCTGAAGCATATGGAACTCTACTTATGTACTCAACCTCATCATGTGATTTAGGACACTATTCTTTGCTCAACTTGAAGTGTCCAGCCATAGGTGTGCTTACCGATTTTACATCTTGCATATTGAACCTCTCCAACACCTTGTTCACATAATCCTCTTGAGACAAAATCAAACTATGATTTTTACTGTCTCTCTTAATACTCATGCCAAGGATTTTCTTTGCTACTCCTAAATCCTTCATGGAAAATGTGTGAGCTAATTTTACCTTAAGCTCATTAATATCCTGCATGTGTGAACCTGCAACAAGCATATCATCCACATACAATAACAGGATAATATATCTACCATTATCCAATCTTTTAAAATAAACACAATGGTCAAATTGACATCTACTAAAGCCATGATCTATCATAAACCTGTCAAACCTCAAATATCATTGTCTTGGAGCTTGCTTAAGATCATATAAGCTTTTCTTCAACCTGCACACAAGTTTCTCCTTACCTTTGACCTCAAAACCTTCCAGATGATCCATATATATTTCTTCATCCAAATCTCAATGAAGAAATGTTGTCTTAACATCAAGCTGCTCAAGATGCAAATCCTCAATAGAAACTAAATACAATATAGTTCAAATAGAAGTCTTTTTTACTACAGGAGAAAAAATTTCACCAAAATCAATACCTAGTTTCTGTGCAAATCCATTTACTACCAACCTAGCCTTATGTCTCATTTGTCCATTCTCTCCTTCCTTTAACCTATAAACCCATTTGTTTTTCAGTGCTTTCTTTCCAGCTAGCAACTCAACCAAATCCTACATTTGGTTCTCTTTTAAGGAATCAATTTCCTCATTCATGCCATGCTCCCACTGTTTCCTAGATTCTACCTGCATTGCCTCATCAAATTTTTTTGGTTCTCCACTATCAATGAGAAAAAAGTAGTATAACAAAGGAGAATAATGAATTGGGGGTTTACTTACCCTTTCACACCTCCTCATGGGCATTTGAGACTCATTTACAGCTTGTTGTCTGCCCAAATTTTGTTCTGTCATTGACTGATCTCAGTCATCTCTCAGTTTGTACTTGACCGACATCGGTTCAACTTAACTGACATCAATTGTTGTCTAACTGACATTAGTTCTTATCTGACTGACGTTGGTTGTTGTCTGACTGACATCGGTTCTTGTCTGATCGATGTTGGTGTTTGTGTTTTCTTATGTGATTATTTTTACTTGCAAGCTCATTTTGGATCATACCTCATCCAAATCAACATTGCCCTTCTCAGTATTATTCAGCTTCTTGAGTTGATCACTGTACATCACCTTCTCATTGAAAACTACATCATGGCTTCTAATAATTTTGTTAGTTTCTAAATTCCACAATTGGAATCTGAAATCTCCAAAACCATAATCAATAAAATTGCACTACATAGATTTAGCATCTAGCTTCTTTCTATTTTCTTTATCAATGTGCACAAAAGCTTCAAAACCAAACAATCTAAGAAATGAAAGATCTACCTTTTTACCTATCCCAGCCTCTTCTAGAATTCCACCATCTAGAGCAGTAGAAGGTCCTCTGTTAATCAGGTAAATCGTAGTGTCTATAGCTTCTGTCCAAAACTATAAGGTCAAACCATCATGCAACCTCATACTCTGTGCAAGCTCCATTATTGTTCTATTCATCCTTTCAGCAACTCCATTTTGCTGAGGTGTCCTTGGAACTTTCCTTTCCCTGCGTATTCCACTCATAGAATAGTAACTGTTGAATTTATTGCTTCAGTACTCACCACCATTGTCAGATCTAAGGCACTTCAATCTCAAACCTATTTCATTCTCAACCAAAGCTTTCCATTTCTTAAATGTGTCAAAAACATTAGATTTCTTCTTTATGCAATAAATCCATACCTTTCTTATAACATCATCAATGAAAGAAACATAATACTGTGATCCTCCAATAGAAGTTACCTAAGCTAGTCCCCACACATCTATGTGAACAAACTCCAACTTGTGCTTCTTCTTTGTTGACCCAGTTTTGAGAAACCTCACTTTCTTCTATTTTCTAAAAATACAATGCTCACAGAAATCTAGATCTATGCTTTTCAAATATGAAATCTTACCTTTTGACTTAAGAACAGTCATTCCCTTCTCACTCATGTGGCCAAGCCTACAGTGCCACAACTTTGCATCTACATCTAACTTAGATAGAACAGAAGGAGAATAATCATTAATACAATTACATAGATAGAGAGTACCTACTCTCTTACCTCTAGCTAATACAAGTGCACCCTTGGAAACTTTCCAAGATTTAGCTGTGAGAGTTACTGTGCAACCCTCATCCCCAAACTTTCCTACAAAAATTAGATTCCTCTTCAAGATGGGTACATGCATGACATCTTTCAATACCCATGTGTTGCCATTCTGCAATTTCAGTTGCACTTTTCCTTTGCCAACAATTTTACAAGGCTCATCATCCCCTAAAAAAACTATTCCAAAATCTCCATGGACATAATCATTGAAAAAATCTCTATTTGGGGTTGCATGGAAAGAGGCACCAAAATCTAAAACCTAAGATTCTGTTATCCAAAGAAAATATAAGAGCATCTTGTGCAACAATACCTACAACTTTTGATTCTTCTTTATTACCTTCATGATGATTTTCTTCTTTAAATTTCAACCAGCAATCTTTCTGTGCATGCCCTATCTTTCCACAATTCTAGCAAGTTATTTTTCTTCCATTTCTAGATTTGGATCTACTTCTCATCTTTGACTTTGACCTTGATCTCCCTTGCTTGCCCTTCTCTCTTTGCCTTCCCCTGCTTTCAACACTTAAAGCATTACCTGATGTTTCCTATGTGTTTTTCCTGCGAATCTCTTCATTTAAGATCACACTAACAACATCATCAACTTTCAAGATATTTGCAGCAGATGCAGTATTACTAACTGCCATTACCAAACTATGCCAACTTTTAGGTAAAGAGCATAATATTAAGAGAGCCTTAATTTCATCATCAAAAACTATTTTGACTGAATTTAATTGATTTACTATTACATGGAAATCATTTAGATGACTAGATACATATCCACCTTCATGGATTTGAAAATTAAATAATTACTTCATAAGATATACCTTATTCGAAGCTGAGGGCTTTTCATATAAATTTGCCAAAGTATCCATTAACTCTACCATTGTCTTTGCCTGTGATAAGTTGGAAATCACAGAAGATGCTAGACTCAACCTTATAGATCCAAGAGCCTTTCTATCAAGAACATTCCATTCTTCATCTTGCATATCTGTGGGCTTTCTTGAAACCCCACCCAATGGTAAGTACAGATTTTTGTGATATAGATAATCTTCTATCTACATCCTCCATAATTGATAATTCCTGCCATTGAATTTCTCCATTCTTAGCTTACTTTCTTTTGCCATTGCTTTACTCCCACTCAATCAAAAACCCCTGTGAGTGACCTATAATCAATAAACACTTAACACACTCTGAAATCAAGGTGTTAGTGAACCAAGCTCTGATACCACTTGTAAGAATCTAGAATAGTCAATATCTAGAACACAAATAGCTTTGATACCACTTGTTAGGATCTTATAGAGTAATTGATTACTTTTGTGTAAGCAACTAAACATGGAATTAAACCAGAAGTAATAAGTAACTAGAAATCAGAATCATCAAAGAATAAGAGATACAAGAAACAATGAAAACTTGTATTAAACTCTTCCAGAAGGAAATACAATGAAGAAAGCACTATTTATTCCACACCTCTCAGATGTACAAATCTCTTTCTCTCAAGAGTTCTCTCTCTCAATTACAACCAATTCAATCCTTGAATTGTCTACACATTACATGTCTACAAGCTATGAAGATCTAACCCTATTATATAATACTAGGATTCATGAGCTATGCATTCTCCACCGTTAGATACACCTCTTAATCAAAGGTTCAAATCTATCCTGCCAAAAATAGAAACATGGACTCAATACTAAAAGTTAATATTTTCATGTAAATAATCTATTTTCCCTCAAAAATAGACTTCTAGAATGCACAGGTGATCGACGTCGGTCCCTGTCTGTTTGCATATGACCAACGTCAGCTGATCCATAACTGATGTCGGTAGCCTCTAGTCGAACCCTGACCAATCTTGGTGACTGTGTAACTCCAACAACCTCTACATTTGCTCATCTGGTGAAGCTTTTATCTCCACAACTCAATAGTCAGATCATTGCCAACCATTTCACCATCTCCTCAAAAAAGATGTCTCCTTCCATTGGAACACAAATTATTAAGAAGATTTTGATGCACTCAAATAGTATCTCCTTTCCCCACCATTTCTTATTCCACCTAAGAAAAATAAACCTTTCTACCTTTACATCTCTATAATATACCCACACCCTTATTGATAATGAGACTCGATATTCCCATACCAAAAAGCTTTACTTTGCATTGATATTTTTAGCCTCTAAGCTTTACCATTACATCTTAAATCACAAAACTTACATGGTCACCGATACTAATCCCCTCAAATACATGCATTACAAGCCATATCACAACCAACATGTAGCACAGTGGCTCATGCTCCTTACTAAATTTGACTTAGAGTTTATTCAAAAAAAGTCTATCAAGGGGAAAATGATCACTAACCAATTAGCTACCACCCCTTTACCTGATAACCAACCTTCAAGCCTCAAATTCCCTAATGAATCCATCACAATGCTTTTCACTGATGACATATCTTATCAAATGAAGATGTTTTTTGATGGGTCTAAATGTCAATACAATGGGGGTGTGGGGGTCATTCTTATTCCTATACATGGTCATCCTATGAATTTGTCATTTGAAGTAGATTTTGAATGTAATAATAATATGGTTGAATATGAGGCTTTGATCTTAGGGATTCAAATGGATATCTTCTTGGGTATCAAATCAATAACCATTTTTGGTGATTCTCAGCTAGTGATGAATCAGGTTAATAGTTCCTACCTATACAAAAACAAAATTCTACAATGATATACACATCATTTAGATATGATATTAGGATCATTTAAATCTTATCTCTTACAAATTGTTCCTTGATATACAAACAAGTTTGTTGACACAATGACTTCACTTGCTTCACACATATCCTCATCACCCTCTTCCTTGAAAATCTATGTCATTATGTATTGCTTAACATTACCCTCCTATGTATCAACTAACATCCTATTTATAAAAAATGTAACATAGAACCCATGTGACTTATGGTACAAGCAACTCACAGATTATTTTTCCTTTTCTATTACCCCTTATGATCTCTCCAATAATGGGAGACATGCCTTCATAAAATGTGCCGCTCATTACACTATGCTAGGGGGACTTCTCTATAATTGAGGTTTTGATGGTCTCTTCCTTAGATGCCTCACTAATAATAAGACTCCCTTCGCTATTAAGGAATTCCATGATGGGATTTTTCGTAGACATTTCAATGGCCATGTAGTTGCCAAGTGTATCCTTCAACTCAGCTATTATTGGCCAACACTCCATCAAGACTGTGGTGATTATGTTTGGCATTACATCAAATGTCAACAACATGCTAACCTCTTTCACGTTCCAAGTCATGCATTATAATTCTCCAAAGACTTATGGCCCTTCTCCCAATGGGGCTTAGATCTAATTGGTGAGATTAGCCCTCATTCATTCCTCTATCACCATTTTATCATTACTACCACTGAATACTTCACCAAGTGAGTCAAGACCATTCCTCTCATCTCCACTAAGGTTGAAATTTTTTTTAATTTTATTAGCCATCACATCACCTATCATTTTGGTATCCCACATAAAAATTATAATAGATAATGACAAATATATTTAAAAAACAAGACTATCCAAAGTCTTTGTGATAACTTTAGAATCAAATTAATCTTCTCATCACCATACATCCACAAGAAAATGGATAGGTAGAAGCTTTTAACAAAACATTGACCAAAATTGTCATGAAGGCAGTCAACGATATAGGCAAGGATTGACACACACACATTCTATTTGCTTTATGGGCTTACCACAGTAGCATTCAAACTCATATGGGTGCTACGCCTTTTTCCTTGGTCTATGGGATGGAGGTTGTTTTACCTCTTAAGGTTCAAATTCCTTCTCTTCACATTTCTCTAAAAGACATGCTTACTAACGATGACTTTTTCCAAGAACATTTGGCTTAACTTGAGTTGTTTTATGAGTGTCATCTCATAGCCCTCAACCACCTCCAAATCTATCAAGAGCATATCAAATGCACTTACAACAAAAACCTCAAGGAGTGAGATTTCAATATTAGAGATCTCATCTTATAATAAAATCAACATGTGATGAACAAGGAGAAAAGAAAATGGGGTAAGATTACTCCTAATTGGCTTGGACCCTACATCATAACTCACAAGTATGGCTCAATAACTTATCACTTGTCTTCTCTCAAAGGAAATCTTGAACTTGAGCCTTTAAATGATATACACCTATGACCATTCTTTTGTTAATCAAGTGATGCTTCACCTCATGTTTTACCCTCAAAGTGGAAAACCCCTAAGCCTCTATAGTCTTTTCCATGACTAAAAGTTAAAAAAAAATGGGATATTTAGACAAGTCATAATCTATCAAGTCATGATTCTCAATGTAGACTACTCCTTTGAAAGGCAGTTACATACCTTCTCTTTGATACTATCAATAGACTGCTCCCTTGAAAGATATCTATTTAAACTCAAAAACAAATGTTTAGACCACTCCCTTAAAGGATGGTTAGGTCAAGCTTTGTTATCAAGGGAAAAAAAACTTCTTGTATTGATCAGCTTTATACATCCTCAACATAAACAAAATTCCATTATAGGCTTCTTGCATTGATCAGCTTACACAATAAATTTAAAAAAAAAAACTTTAAGTCATGGACTTTCCTATAGTATCTCTCAAGTCATCCAAAGTAGGGGCATAACATCTCCACTTTGAAGGTTACACTACCTAAACACTTTCACTCATTTTCCCCTTTTTCCCCTCATACTCTTTCAAGGGACTTTGAACTCACTAAACACAAGGTGAACATGATGCTTCTCTAACAAACAAAATGGTTAAATGATGAAAATCATGAAAGAGGCTCATATTCTTGAACCTATTTATGTTATGATTATGGTCTTTGCCAGTACATGAGCATTTTGCCTCTTTATTTCCCATCCCAATCACATTTCAATTTCTCTGCTAAGATCTACTCCATTTATTTTAAGTATATACCATCACAAATATGGGAAAATGTTGAAATAAAATAACATAAACAACCTATCCATTTTAATCATACACCATCACAAATATGAAAAAAATCTAAGATGAAGCTAACAAATCGACTATGCATATACTATCACACATATGGGAAATGCTAGTCTAACTCAACTAACATGCTCAACATTAACATAATATAACCATCCACATCAACATCATCATCACTATCACAATAAACGCATCTCAAAATCACAATAACACATCTCATATATATATATATATATATATATATATATATGCTCAACATGAATGTATATCAGTAGATCATAACAATATCATCTCTCCCTCAAAATATACATCTCTCATCTTTAACTCATAGGCCAGTGTGTATACAACATATATAACAATAACAAAATCTTGTACTCAAAATCCTCGAGGCTATATGCATGGTTATGAGGAAGTAGTGTTATCGCCACTCTCTACCTGTCTGCATTTGCATGAGCTAGAAATTGTGGCATGTGTCACTAATCTCTTCTACTCTCTAAGCTTATAATACCTATAAATATATGGGAACTCCCTAATGTCCCTCTCATAATAAGCAATCTCATCAAGGGTAGTGTTGTACCTCACTAGAGATATACTCTATAGTAGTCCCATCACACTTGCTCAAGGCCCTTGTACTAGTCCTTATGGAGGAGGAGGAGGAGGAGTAACGTGACCTACTAATCTCAAACTATCCCTCTCTATTTTTAGTGCAGTAACTTGACCCTATAATATCTTGACCTAGCCCTATAATTCCCTAACTTAGCCCTACAATGTCACCACCTATCCCTCTAAAATGAATACTAGTGCTTGAGCTGCATCATGGGCTTGAACTACCACATCTCAAGCCTGTATTATTACATCATGCACCTGTATCATTGGATCTTGGGCCTATATGATTTCATATCTCTCTCATCACTCCCTATAAATCTAGTGGTGACCTCTTGACCTAAACCACAAAATGCAAACTTATCCACCATGTGAGATACACCATTGTGCATCCAAGATCTACTACACCTAACCCTACTAGTAGCTCCTCAAAATTTGACCCATATATATCCTAGGGTAAGGGTAGGGGTGCCTCTATATCATCCCTTATATATTGAGGGAAGGTAAGAGGTACATCTTGTATCAATCCAAACTATCTCCTGACCCATGCCATAGGTATCATCTCTAGCTCATCCACTCATCTCCCTCTTATCCATAATGTGCTCTATAAACTAACAAGTTTATCTACTTATCTTCTAAATGTAGGGTATGTTAAGTAGGGTCTCTATAAAATATCTACAAGGATCAATCCCTCTATCATGTGCCTATAATGATCAATATCTCTCACTATGTCATCTACTTGGGTCTGGGCCATACCATCTCTCCACCATCTAAAACCAACCCTAAAACTAGCTACAATCATGGTAGGTAACCCTAATGGTCATGTCACCATGATATTCTCATATGCCCAATAATGGAGTAAATGTCTGACACAAAAACTATATCATCATCATAGTCTCAACCCCCATAGCTCTCTATATAACTATGCCAGAAAAGTTGGTCCCCATGTGAATATAGTTTGTTGCTCAACCATCTATGCTAGAACACCTATCAATGCAATAGGAAATCTCCTACCATCTATACCTGGTAGTATATACAATATAATCCCTATCATCATTAGGATGCTTAATCTATGTTGCTCCTTATTAGCAGTGTCTAATGGCTCGTAGGCAAAGCTCACTGAGTAATAGGTCACCTCGCTAACATGTTATCCAAATAATGTCACCATATGAATATAATGCTCCTCTCTCAAACATGAGAATAGCTCCTCACCTTGGAGTGTCAATGATAAAATCTTATACACATCCTCCTATGTCATTGTCAACTTGTTGATTAGTAAATGGAAGCTATTGGTGGTGTGATCCCACATCTTGATCAATACTATCATCAAACTCACATCTCATGTAACTCTGTACTATAATCATACTCCCCCTAAACCTACAGCTGACATGTGATCACACTCATCTAGGGTGGCATCCCTCCTCATCATTGTTAGTAACATAGGTATTCAATCTCATAAAATCAAATCCTACCTATCTTGCATTCATACACACACACCTTAAGTCACATACTTTCTAATATAACCTACCACCACTTTTTTCCCTTCTCTCTAGGAGAACTACATTGGCCTAAGGCCCTCAACTGGGCTATGCAGCTAGCACTCAATCAACATGGGACCTTCTAAGGTTAGCTCATCCATATACCCACCTAACTATATAATCTGCTCTCCCATATCCACCTTATGCCTCACTACCTCTCTCTCCACCCTAGGCCCAACTACTTATCACAACTCTAGGCCCCATAGCTTATATCCCTACATTCAAACCTATGACCTATCTTTTAATCCTTAGGTCCCCTAACCTATTTCAACCTATCCTTTCTTAAGTAGCACTCAATAGACATGAGATCTTCTAAGGCTAGCTCATCCATTAAGCTCATTACATACTTTAATTAGGGATCTAAAATTAACCTTTTCTCCTATTTTGGGTTTTTTAAGGTCACAAATGTCAGCTTTGTATGCCAACATCAGTGCTTGATGTCTACCAACATTAGTGAACCCCATCAAAATCAGCACCATGTTGGTTGATGTCAGTTGACCTCACTAACATCGATGACTGGTTTGACCCTAGGTCTAAATAAACTATCTCTCAAACTTAAATTTTAAGCTTAAAATTAGCCATAAACCCCTCCCAAATTCATCTAAACCCACCCTCACTCCATTTCTTACCCCTCTAATATCATTCTTTCCACCCAAACTTTAACTTTAACCTAAAATAGAAAATTAACAAACCTAAATTCAAAATCAACTC
The DNA here is from genome assembly GCA_037957365.1 of Torreya grandis. Lineage (NCBI taxonomy): Eukaryota > Viridiplantae > Streptophyta > Pinopsida > Cupressales > Taxaceae > Torreya > Torreya grandis. The sequence goes on from JARHVA010004526.1 coordinate 15,395, forward strand.
AAAGGGGATCTTACCTCATCCCTATATCTCCTTTGGGCTGAAATATATGGCACTTATGGTAGCATGCCTCCATTTGGGTCCCCTCCTAACTTTTCCATCTCACCAACACTCATAGCTCTTTTTCTCTCTAATCAAATGTTGTAAATGAGTTCTGGTGGGCTGTCACACCCCTTTTTATTAGGTTTGGTCACCTACCAACATCAACATCCTTAACCTAAGCCATTGATCTTGACATTATTTCTTACTAACATTAATGACATAACCAACATTGGCACCCTTGAATTAGCATTTCCACCAATACCCACAACCCTTTGGACTCTACACCTAATTTGGGGCAACTTGGAGATCACGTATATCTCCCTGACCATGACAACCGACTTAGAGATAACACATATCTCCCAAACCATGACAACCACCTTTAAAGTTCACTTAAATCTCCACCCATGATGACTTTGACTGGAGATCATGAATATCTCCTTGATCATTGACCCTTTTAAACTAACCTTAAATTGCTTGTCTTGATTGCTTATGCTATCTCACTATAGTTGGCTATTATATGCATGCATGTATATTAGGTGTTTTAGATGGAGACCAAGATAGTCCTATCACCTATAACCTTTTGTGCTTTTTAGGGCTACCTATTAGGTTGTGGAGCTAAAAGCTTCAACTATATGCAGACATGGAGGAGGTTGCTGAGTTTCAGGGATATCGGTGTCGGCAGTGTAACTGATGTCGGTCATCTTTAGTGCAAAGGGCAACTGACATCGACAGGAGTCGGCTGACGTCAGTCACCTCCAGTCAGATAGGGACCGACATCGGTCGCTTGTGTGGTTCCAAAACTATTTGTTGCATGAACAGTTAGTTTGTTGAACCAGTTGTTTGCATGTAAAGACTATTTCTAGTCTTGAGCTGCGTGTCTAATTATTATAAAATTAGAAGTCTAAGTTATTGTTGAGTATGGGATCTATTTATAGACCCATTGGCATGTATTGTAATAAGAGCAATAGAGAAAGGTAAGGAATATCCTTCCAATTGTAAGAACAGGCTGATCTACAAGTTGTTGCAAGATCAGGGAGAAGTTCTACATGGTAAGTAAGATCATTTGAGTTGCAGGTTGTTGCAAGTTCATGGGAGATCTACTTGAAGTACTTTGAGTACTGGTAGTGTTATTACTGACTGGTTGGAGGTGAACAACAACTCTGTGTTTGAGTTGTGTGTTGGGACCATTTTTGGTAAGAGAGTGAACTCTTGAGGGAAAGAGATCTATACATCTGAGAGGTGTGAAAGATTGTGGCATCTTCATTGTATTTCCTTCTGGCATGAGTATTAATACAAGATTGTGTATTGTCTCTCATATTCTATGTCATTTGTGAATTTTAGTTACTTGTTAATTCTGGTATAATTTTATGTTTAGTTACTTATACAAGGTAATCATATTGTACTCTTATTGAGGAGTTGGATCCTGAAAAGTGGTATCAGAGCATTTATGTTCTAGGTGCCTTACAACTGGTATCAGAGATTTTGGTTGGGTTACTAACAGGTTGTATCAGATTTGGTTAGTGATTGTCGATTACAAGTCACTCACAGGGGTTTCTATTTGAGTGGGAGTATAGCAATGGCAGAAGAAAGTAAGCTACGAATGGAGAAGTTTAATGGCAAGAACTATCAATTATGGAGGATGCAGATTGAAGATTATCTGTATCAAAAAGATTTATACTTACTATTGGGTGGGGTTGCATGCAAGCCCATGGATATGAAGGATGAAGAATGGAAGGTTCTTGATCGAAAGGCTCTAGGATCTATAAGGTTGAGCCTTGCATTATTTGTGATTTCCAACTTATCTCAGGCTAAGACAACGGTAGAGTTGATGGAATCTTTGGCAAATTTATATGAAAAACCCTCAGCTTCGAATAACGTATTTCTTATGAAGCAATTATTTAATTTGAAAATGTTAGAAGGTGGATCTGTACATAGTCATCTTAGTGATTTCCATGGTTTGGTAAACCAGTTAAATTTAGTCAATATTTTTTTTATGATGAAATTAAGGCTCTCTTAATCTTGTGCTCATTATCTAAAAGTTGGGAGAGTTTGGTAATGGCAGTTAGTAATACTGCGTCTACTTCAAAAATCTTAAAAGTAGATGATGTTGTGAGTGTAATCTTGAATGAATAAATTCATAGGAAAAGCACAGGTGAATCATCAGGGAATGCTTTGAGTGTTGAAAGCAAGGGAAGGCAAAGAGAGAAGATCGAGCATGGGAGATCAAGGTCCAAGATAGGCAGGAGATCCAAGTCTAGGTATGGTAGAATAACCTGCTAGAAATGTGGAAAGCAAGGGCATGTAAAGAAAGATTGTTGGTTGGTTGAAGATCAGTAAGAAGGAACTGAAGAAGTAGATATTGCAGGTATTATTGTAGGTATTGTTGCACAAGATGCTCTGGTATGTTCCTTGGATAAAGTAGAATCTTGGGTTTTAGATTCTGGTGCCTCTTTCCATGCATCCTCAAATAGGGAATTTTTTTATGAGTATGTCTAGGGAGACTTTGGAGAAATTTATTTAGGGGATGGTAAGCCTTGTCAAATGGTTGGCAAAGGGAAAGTGAAGCTGAAATTACAGATAGGCAACACATGGGTGTTGAAGGAGGTCTTGCATATCCCAGTCCTGAAGTGGAATTTGATTTTTGTTGGAAAGTTGGGTGATGAGGGTTACATAGTAACTCTCACAGTGGACTCTTAAAAAGTTTCCAAGGGTGCACTTGTTGTAGCAAGAGGTAAGAAAGTAGGTACGCTTTATCTATCTACTTGTATTACTAATTCTCCTTCTGGTTTATCTACTTCAGCTGTAGATTTGAAGATGTGGCTTAATATGCATGGTCACATGAATAATAAGGGGATGCATGTTCTTGAGTCAAAGGGTATTCTTTCAGATTTGAAAATCATGGATCGAGATTTCTATAAACAAAAGAAGAAAGTGACGTTTCTTGAGAAATCTGATGTTCATGACAAGAATAGGAAAGCCTTGGTTTTCAAGGAGAAGATGATGGACAGAGATCAATGTAAGGGTCTAAAGAATTCTAAGCAGAGCAAGGTTGATATGGATAAGGGTTTGATCCAAAAAGAGCTCGTGGGTAGAAGTCATCGCTCACAAGTAAAACACAGAGACCGACGTCGGTTAGAAAATTGACATCAACATCTAGACAGGGACCAACATCGGATATGTGTAGCCCAATGTTAGTGACTCTAGACAAGTAAACATCAGCATCAGTCAGGGGGGAACCGATGTCGATGATGAGGCAGTCACATGGAATCGACGTCAGTCAGGTGCAGACTGAGATGTGACTGGCATCGGTCACTGAGATAGATTTTGGGCAGACAGCAAGCTGTCAAGGAGTCTCAAATGCCCATATGGAGGATTGAAAGGGTAAGTAAGCCTTAAATTTGTCATTTCCCTTCTTTAAACTACTTATTGCTCACTGATGATTAAGAACCAGGAAGTTATTAAAGAAGTAGAGTAGGTAAAATCTAGAAAACAGTGGGAGCTTGGCATGGATGAGGAATGTGATTCCTTGGAAAAGAACCAAATGGGACTTTTTGGTGGAGTTGCTAGCTGGAAGAAAGCACTGAGAGACGAATGGATTTTCAGGATAAAGAAGAGCAAGAATGGACACATGAGATGGAAGGCTAGGGTATATGGTCTTGTGTTAGCTGCAGGACAATGGAGGTTTAACCATTGTGTTTTCTTTACCAAGTTGGATAATATTAGCTACATTATCATGTTACTATATGTTGTACTTATTGTAGGGTCACATATGCAGGGAGTTACTAAACTAAAGGTAAAGTTAGTTTAGAGGTGTGTCATGAGGAATCTGGGAGCAGAAAGATTCTTTGGCATGAGTGTGTTCTAGAGACATGGAAGGTCACAGGTTGATTTTGTCTCCAGATGATTTTGTGAAACTGATTAGCACGCTGATGGTTAGAAAGTTCTATGAACAGTATCCTAATTCACATGATGAGGTTGAGTACATGTGTACTAAACATGAGATTTCCCAAGCAGTGGGAGTTGTCAGCAAGTTTGGAGCCAATTCGAGAAAGAAGCACTGGAGGGCAGTTTAGTGGATTCTCAGATATCTTAGAGGGACCAACAGCAGGTACACATGTTATGCAAGGTCAAGTTCTTTTATACATGGGTTTTTAGATGTGGATGTGGCAGGTGATTTGGATGACAGGAGGTGTACCACAGGATTTGTGGTGGTTAGTCTTCAAGATTGATCTTGAAGAGGGATACAAAGCTAGGGAACAAACTAGATTATGTACAGGTATAGGTATAGTTGTAGTTATTTATCTCCAAGTGGGAGATTGTTAGGTTGTGGAGCTAAAAGCTTCAACTATATGCAGACATGGAGGAGGTTGTTGAGTTTTAGGGATACCAGTGTCAGCAGTGTAACCGACGTTGGTCATCTTCAATGCAAAGGGAAACTAACATCGGCAGGAGTCAGCTAACGTCAGTCACCTCCAGTCATACAGGGACCGACATCAATCACCTGTGCAGTTCTAGAACTATTCATTGCATGATCAGTTAGTTTTTTGAACCGGTTGTTTGCACGTAAAGACTATTTTGAGTCTTGAGTTGCGTGTCTAATTATTGTAAAATTAGAAGTATAAGTTATTGTTTAGTATGGGATCTATTTATAGACCCATTGGCATGTATTGTAATAAGAGCAATAGAGGAAGGCAAGGAAGATCCCTCCAATTGTAAGAATAGGGTGATCTGTAGGTTGTTGCAAGATTAGGGAGAAGTTCTACATGGTAAGTAAGATCATTTGAGTTGCAGGTTGTTGCAAGTTCATGGGAGATCTACTTGAAGTACTTTGAGTACTTGTATACTGGTAGTGTTATTACTAACTGGTTGGAGGTGAACAACAACTCAGTGTTCGAGTTGTGTGTTGGGACCATTTTTGGTAGGAGAGTGAACTCTTGAGGGAAAGAGATCTATACATCTGAGAGGTGTGGAAGATTGTGGCATCTTCATTGTATTTCCTTCTGGCATGAGTATTAATACAAGATTGTGTATTATCTCTCATATTCTATGTCATTTGTGAATTCTAGTTACTTGTTAATTCTAGTATAATTTTGTGTTTAGTTGCTTATACAAGGTAATCATATTTTAATCTTATTGAGGAGTTGGATCCTGACAAGTAGTATTAGATCATTTATGTTCTAGGTGCCTTACACTATCTTGGATACCTAGCACACATGGACCATTAGAGATACAACTTTGATTGTTTTGACCTTATCAACAATCACTTACAAGCTATGATTTGGTTATTTCTATCTGAGTCCTCTTCCACCTCACCTGTTATTGATTTTATCAACTATAGCTTGTATTAGCATACACATAAGTAGTGACACCATATTCTCATCCACTCACCCAATTCACTTCTAATCAAACAAGTACCCAATTCTAGTTTCTCCTTTGTCAGTTTTCATTTTGAGGGGGGATACCTCATCCAATACCTAGGAAATCTAACTCCTATTTTTGTCTTGAAACTTGTTAGTGTAAATTAAAAGACAAAAAAGGGAAAATGTAGACACAAAAATTATGTCACACACGTGTGTAACTCCCTGTGTTGAAACTCCCCTTGAGTTCCTTTTTAATAATAATAATTAGCCTTCTTAACCCATACTTTTACCCCTCACACATTTAATTAATTTAAAATATTTAATTAAGTTGATTAAAAACTACTTATGCCACCTTACCTGGCCACCTCATCCTAAGAATGAATCTAATCCTCTGAGTCACCTCAAGACTTAGTCCCCTTATCCTAACTACCCATGACTTGTTCTTACCCCAAAAATAAAATATTAACTAACAACATCTTTCTTAACTTCTTATTTTTACCGTTTCCTAATGGATACCACACTTCGAACAAGAAAGAATAGAAAATAGTCTAAAAATAGCCCTTTTACTATTCTCATGCCACTGACATTGGTCAACCCATGGTTGACATTGGTGGGATCACCAACATCAGTTACTTAAGCCAAACTCTAAACTGATGTTTAGGTTAGCAAAAATCAATAAAACTCATTTGATTCACATACAAGATTTTAGCATCCAACTTTCCACATCTTGGCTTACTATTACCCTATAGAAGTCAATTCAGACCAGGAACCAAGCTCTTGAGAACCAAAAACACATACTTATTTTCTTTATTCAAGGTATTGGTTTAACAAGCCTTATAATATCCATCCATTTGGCACTTATCATTTAATTGCCTCTTCAGCTAAGTACATCACTTATTTTTTAAGTCTTTAAGTAGTTACTTTATAATCACTTTATATCTACTATTTATTATTTTATGCATTCCTAACCAAACCCCTGTGAAGGAGTTATAAAGCTTCCCCACTTATTTCCCCTTGTTCTAACACACCAAACCTCTAACTAGACCCATCCAAATAATACTCTCTCATAATTCTCCCCAACCTTTTAGACCTAACCAAAACTATTTCCTAGACCCAAAAAAGCCTTTTGCAAGTTCTTAGGAAATTGTTGCCCCTACCAACATCAGTCGCCCAAATGATATCGGTCACACTTTCTCACTGACCTCGATAGCCTAACTGATGTTGACAACTATGGATTTCTAGTAACCTCTCTAAAACCTACCCAGACAACCTCCAAAATACAAACTAAATATACCACTTACACTCTGTTACTCTTTGTTGCACTCAGGTTGTAAACATGGTAACATATCTCTCTTTTACTCTCTCTTTCCTTCTCTCTTTGATATTTATTACTCTTTTGTTTCTCAAAAGGGGACTATCATCCCTAATAAAGTTTGACACTTCTTGGAACAAGCACATAGCTTGGTAGCCCACTATATATATACTAACAAATATATTTGTGGTAGTGCTTTCTTACCTACAGGTAGTCCTCCCTAGCCAAAGGGAAGTGATCACAATGTTTGTATACAATGTGCAAATCAATCTAAGTTCATTATAATCACTTATCTATTTCCTCCTTCTTTATTTTTCTTTAGACTTGAAATAGACACAATTTTAGCAAAACATGAACATTATACAAACCCCTGATACTTCTCAAATACTGCAAATGATACATCATTTATCAAACATGGTTAATCCTCCTCCTATTCTCCTTCCCTAAAATAACCAAAATTTCATCCCTCCACCTCTTAGATATGTCATATTAAATATCAGTTCCTAACCCATTATGCACAATAAGATGCTCCAAATTATTCAAAATGAACAATTATCCCCCTTTATTATTTCTATTGATATTGGAAAGATCTCTCCAACTATTAAATATGATAGGACTAAAAACCATGCATCTTTCCTTAAAGCATTTGGTAATATTTATAAAGAGTGGATTCAAACTAATACCTTCACCACTACAAAAATTTAATTGTCAAAATATTCACAGTATATGTATTAGAATGGTATAATCAACTCCCTCAACATTCTATATGGCAACTTGAGGATTTAGTCAATTCCCTAGTTAAAGAGTTTCAACATAATGATTTTCCTAAAAATTATCTTATACATTTCATTAATTCTTAACAATCCCCTTCTAAATCAACTCATGATTTTATTTTATGATGTAAATATTAGGATCACAAATCTATTCACAACATGATTGACAATAACTTATTCAAACAATTCATAACTGCCTTAACACCTTCCCTTCAATACAAGGTTCAACCTTTTTCTCCCCAACCTCTTAATGATGCCATTGATCAAGATTAAAGACAATACTTTATTATGAAACAATTTGAGCCCAACATTAAAACCATTAAAGGATCTTTCCAAAACTCCACTCATGTAATCACTACAAATCTTGCTCAAACAAAACTAGGAGTAACCAAAATGTATAATCTCTAAACTTCCCATCCACATATCACTTTAGACTTTGGGGCATATTACGATGCCCATCCCTACATTCAAGTATCCATTTGGGAATCTTAAGATGCCCACTCTTATTCTAAATTACATAATAACAAATAAATTAAACTTCTAGAGACCTTCTAAGATACATAGTCTTGTATTTCACATGTTCATCTTTGATATCAATGTTCACATCGATTTTATTATTTTTATGTTTATCTCATGTTTATTTATCTTTTTAAACTTTATTTCATTTAGTTTCATATTATCCATAAAAATTAGATCCTTCCTTTGGTCCATTGGTTTATTTAATTCATGAGTTGCATTGTAATACCATGGATAGGGCTCGATTTTCCTCATGAATAACTTTTTCTTTCATACATACATTTTCATAATTTTTCTATTTTAATCACAAGTTTGTTATTTTCCAATGCATTTACACCCACTTTGGTTTCTCTTTTTTGATTTCTAGTGTAATACCATGGATAAGACCAGGTTATCCTCATAAATACCATTTTATAAACCTTTTTACACCCATTTGGATTTCTCTTTTGTGAATTGTAGTATAAGACCATGGATAGGAGACGGCTCTCCTCACAAATACCATTTTTGCCATTTTGTATCCACTTAAGTTTATATATTATGAGTTTTATTATAAGAGCATGGATAGGACCATGCTCTCCTCATAAAATTTACATATTATTTCAAACATTTTACCAAATCGAGTGTTCTTTTTCTAGAATGTTAAGAAATGGTTACAAGTTTGTGACCCCATATTCTCAACCTCAGGTTTTGTTTCTTTTGTGGATAAAACTTACATAAAAAACTATATTATCATGTTTCCCTACACTTACATACATTTTTATAATAAGGACTCATACTTACCTATCATTTTATCCCTTTTTCACATTATCACATTTTCTGTGATTTGAAGTAATTTAAATCATTTCATGTTCATTTCCCCTTGATTTCCCTTATTTTCATTCCAATTTGGATAAAACAAGGTCAAATTCAAGATGGCACTTTGATTTCACATGAATAAACAAGAACTTAGACACCATTCTCTATAATTCCTCTTTCTTAGTTACCTTCCTTTCACCTTTGTCACATTTTTTATGATTTGAAGTAATTCAAATTACTTCATGTCCATTTCCCTTTATTTCCTTTATTTCCATCCCACTTTGGATTAAACAAGGTTGAAATAAAGGTAACACTTTTATTTCACATGAATTAAAAAGACTCTTAGACACCATGTTCTCTAAGTTCTTTTTCTTAAAAACCAAGTCACAAGTTTTCAAATGATAGTCATTTTTAACACCCATGTTTCATTCTTTGAATCCGTATGGAGGAGGAATACAAAAATCAATCAAATTTAAAAATAAAAATCATTAAAAGAAAAGGCAATGATCAAAAGGAAATATAAAAATCCAAAATTCAACATCACACCAAAATACATGATTCATAACACATTTCCTATCTTTAATTGAAGATCAAACTCCATAGTTGGCCTCATCATAGAGCCAAATTCTATTGGGGTGTGGTAGGCTAGTAGATTGGAATAGGAAAATTCAAAAATATATAGTGCTACCTAATTTCTCACATAATTACCCAATCATCATAATAGATAGATGGCTTTGTAAGGGGTCCTTAGGAATGGGGAACATGTTATGGGAAGGTAGGTCCATTTTACTTTTCATGCATATAGCTTTCTTGGGATAATATTCATACTTCATTTGATAACCCAAGATTTGTATGGTTAGGAGAAGTTTTTTAGAGTCCTTAATGTCGAGAGTCCTCTTATTTTGACATACCTAATTTTACTGTCTGGACTTTGATAAAGAGTCTATATACCTTGATTTTTCCTACATCTCCCCCACCACACATTTCATTTCCCCCCTTGATAGGAAAGTTTGATTATAAATTTGTTTCCCCACTTCTATATTTCCTCTTCCTCATATCTTAAAAACATGTTAGCACTATTTTTTTTCATTTTTATCTATCTTTAGAATAAAACAATATGCTTGAGTGACTATGGAATATTTTTTTTACACCATTTCTTTAAATTTTTACGATTGCCTTGGTTTTATTTGAAAAAAAAAATCATCATAATTCCTTTTTTTTAGAAAATTGTGTCCATTTATATATTTTTGTACCCCCTTTTTCAAACAACTACTTCCATTTCTATTTTTTGTACTTTTTCCATAGTTGAGTGAGTTTGGATTGTTACTTCTCACTCACCAATGTTGATTTCTCTTTCACGTAATTTTTCCATTGATGATTGAGTAATGATTGTTATTGTTTACTCATCAATTTTGTTTTAGCATTTCTTTCCCATCTTTGTTTAAGTAAGGATTGTTATTGCTTTAAACATTGATGTTAGATTTTTATTTTACTTGTATCCTTAGTTTGATCTAGTTTATTACCTTTCTTACTTAAGGTATACTTGTTTGAGTTTTTTAGTCATTTAGTAGCCTTGGCTTTTCAGTTACCTAATTTACTCTAAATTTTAACTTGGTTATTTGGTGATAACTTAGCATTATCATCCCAACCTATAAAATTTATAATTACATCATGCCTACAAATTTCAGTTAATATGGCTTTCCTAAGTTTGTTTATTTTTATTCTTTAGTTTTGTATCCTTGGGTTTGTCCAAATTAGTCTCTGTGCCCTCCATAATCAAAACTACAAACATAGTAGACAAATTTTCAATGATAAAGTTAAGTCAAAGTATGCATATATTACATTTTTATTTCAATTATTTCCTTTCAATCATTTACTTTCAATTATTTTATGCTTTAAAATACTACAAGTTATTTAGCTCATTGTTATGTCTTACTATGTTCTTTTCCCAAATCACCATCCCATGTTATAACTACATGACACGTGATGAGATTTGAGTGGGGCATATGTATTCACATAATATTTTTAAAATTTATAAAATATTGATGATTTCTCTCTTGAAAGAACCCATCGAGACTTAATCTCTCTGAATGCTTGTCTTAAAAGGTGCATTAGGAAAGGGGTGGGCAGACCATTGGTGCTCCATAATATTTTTATCCCCTATACCACCACTTTAAATCAAAAAAAAACTCTCCTATACATTTACATAAGCTTTGACACCTCCTTTACTCCTCTAAGAAATTCACCACCTCAAAAACCCCTACTTAAGCCAAAACCTCTTTTTGATATTTACCAAATAAAGTTAGACTAGGATGACCCTGTACTTAAAATATAAATCACATTAATGGATTAGGTTGTCCTTGGCCAATGTAGTTAGGGAACTAACTAATTTTTTTATTAAATATCAGGGTGGATTGGGTTAACTCTATTGGCTAAAACATTAGAAGGGTTTAGGGTTAGATCTGACTGTATAAACACATCCTTTTCTCCATTTCATAGAGAGAGATAGAGTCAATCATTTATTTGTGTATCTAATTATCCAACATTATACTTGAGGATCCATTAATTAGGGTTTTATACTTCCTTTGGAGAGAATAATCTTGTCTTGTGAAAATTTTGTATTCACTAGGAGGTCCTTGGCTAAACTATAGTCCATTATCCATCCTTAATTTATTCAAAATACACAACAACCTCTTATAAAGAACCTTGGCCAAAAGAGATATTGAGGCTCGATGGGTTCATATTCAAAGGTAAGTATTCCTAACTCTTAATCCTATTTATTAAGTAGAAAGATTTACAATTGTTAGCTTATGAATATGTTTCTCTCTCCATGCATTAGGATTAATTCTACATTGACTTGAATATAGTTCTTATACACATGTTTATTACCCCCATTTTATGCCACATGATTTGGTGAACACTAGATTAGTTTTTATTTACTTTGTCATTAAATTTTGATAAGAAAACATAGGACTTATCTAGGGTTAATGTGTGGTATTTCTTGACTAGAGGCTTTAGAACCCTCTCTAGTGATATTATGTGATAAGAGACCCCTTTATTAGGACCGAAAAATCCATATTGGTCATGACCTTGATTGTCTAAATGTACCAATAAGCAGAAGGAATAGTGTGATTTATCTTATCTAATCTAGGAATGATTTGTAGATCGGCTTCAATTTCCCTTGTATAGACATTACATCACAATAATATTCTTTATTTTTTCCTCGTTGGAAATAAATTTTAAGGTTAAAAATGGATTTGTTCTAGTCTGGGCATAGAAGGGAGAATAAAATAAGACCACTTCATTTGGCACAAATAATGTTATAAAAAAGGAATCTCCTAAATGGCTCCAAGGTGTGAATACCTATGGGTTGGCTGCATAACATGATCTTCTATATAATTCTTTCACTATTGAAATTTTACAAAATGCAAATAAAAAAAAATGAAAGGGGTAAAAAGGTTAGGTGTAACCTTTTTCATCTAAGATTAGGTGAAACATGATTCCATTTCATATTTTCTATAAAAGATAAGTTAAATGATCATAAGGACATGTCCACTATTATTTTTCATTCAAACATAGAAGGGGTTATAAAGAATTGGACCATCCAAGTGGAATTCCAAAACTTAAGGGGGAATCTCCTTCCCTTTCATAGCATAATTTATCTTCTCAACCTATACCACTCTAAGATGGGTAAGAGCCTTTAGTAGTTTTTTGGAATTCAGTCCAATATGACTTTATCTACTTTCATACTCCACTTTTATAAGATTTCAAGTATCATTTTTGATACGTTTACTTCATGGAGGTTTTTCCTTTTTCTATCTTGTTCATTTTCACTTAGGAGAGTATTAATATTTAACTTATATTCTACACTTGGATGACAATGATATTTGGGGTTTGGAGTTTTTTATTTAGATAATGCATGTGTTTTTAGGTATGTTTGAGTAGGAACTAATTAGGTATATTTTTCCTAACCAAAATTTACCATGGTACTTTGGGGCATATTTTTATTAGGTTTATTTTTTGATGGATCATAAATATATAGTGATGCTAGATTTTGTACCTTGTTTCGATCACTACTAGAAAATATAAGGATTATTTTTTTCTCTACTATTGTTCTATTTTATTTCAAAAAGATATGCACTCATTCTTTTAAAAATTACAGCCTCTTATCTCATGCCTCTATATAGTTGGTTGGGCATGTTAAAGTAGGATGTTTCCTCATGTTTTTCATGTAATGGGTTGCTATGTTTTTAATCCAAATTAGGAGATAATAGGTGGTATATTTTTATTTTCAAAATGTAATTTTGGTTTACTCTTGTGGAGATATTATTGTATAGTTCATTTGCACATTTTTTCTACAAAATATATTTGATTCATAGCTATAAAAGTGATTTATAGAGGAATTTTAACTTTATTTGGAATGCCTAGGCTCTTAAATTTTGTTCTTGAAAATGATTTGGGTAAATGGATGCATAAGTTTTTAACCTTTGGCTATGGAAATTCTACAACTTATTTAATAAATTATGTAGATGCTTCTAGGTATTGTATTATCACTTCTCTAGTTTTGTTGGGTTATATATTTTAGAAAGTTGGTGTTTCAATTCCTTTGGCTATCATTTGGGTTCAAATATATAAGTTTTTTCTTGGTATTTATTCTAAAAGAGTTTCAAAATTTAGCTCACCCTTTTTATTTGGGGCATTTTGGTCTCACATTATTTTTGTTGAAGAAAACTTTTTGTTACTATATAAGTGGTTATGATTTAGCTATCGAAGTAAGTATTTACTTTCAAAAACTTTCCTTTGGGTAACCCATTATCTTTTAGTTCTTATATATGCTCTCAATATTAGGTTTTATTTGTAATCCTTTAAAAATATTTGATTTTTTTTTTTTGGTTTTTACACTTGAGGAAACTCTGGTAACTTTGGTCTTTCTAGTTTGGCAGATTAAATTTTTTTGTTTTAACTCTTTTTAATTAATGAAAAGGATGAGAGACCCCAGAAACTTATTTTACAAATAAAAATATAATTATATAATTATAAGATTATAAAATTAAGTGATAATAAATATTATATTTATACATATGTATGGGTGTCTCATAGATAATCTCCCCATTTACCCTATCACTGAGGACAAGTTCATCCACTTGTTGTACATCCTCATGATATCCCACCTACCTCTATTTCTACACTATCAATGCTTGATGCCATTATGACCCTTGACATCATAGAGTGACCCATTTTTTAAGTCTCATTAGGCTACCCTCTATCATGGGCACATCAAGATCAACCCTAGGCCAATCCTCAACTCACTCTAATATTCATCATTATCTTCATATTAACCTACCTAGAGGACCATGATGAAGTCTCAAAATTGGAATGTTTATTGATGTCCCTTGTCCTTCTACTCCTTTTACATCCCTATAGTACTTCACCCAATAGGGTAGGACATCTAGTGGCATTGCTAGGTGTAAGTGATCAAACATAATTATAACATGGGTACACAAGTGATAATATAACCACCATGTTTAGTATCTAATGACTATCAGTTGTCTCATGTTTGTATTATAGATGGTTTTATATCCCAAGAGTCCATAGTCCTTGGTATAGTTTATATACTATTTGTGCCCTCCTCATAGTCTCTAAGGTTGGTTTTTAATGGGACACACCTCACCCTATTATCTTAGGACCATCTCTTTACCTGAGGTATGTCATACTTGATCTAGTGTGGTAACACCACTAGCTAGTACATCAAAAACTGCTCATAAATCTAGCATGAAAAAATACTAATGGGGCCCATAGTCTACTAACTCTAACTTAGAATATAATAAAAAACATGCAAGTGTTACACCCATAAGTTTTATCTCATATCATACATATTTCCCTTCTCTAACATATATTAGCACAATAATATAACATACAAAATGACAACACCAATTGACTTATGACACAACACATACATGGCCATCAAGCTAATAATGGTCTTCTAGAAATATGAATGTTTGATACATATATAAATAAAGTTTATTTATTCAATAATGTTGAACATACTTGTAGACACCTAAAATCACACACTTTGTGTTTATTTTCACTATCGTTAACATCATCCTAAATCATCTAATCAATTCTTCTATTCATTCTAACATTCCTTTTTTATCACTATTCTCCCTAGTCAATTAATCTTGTCTTCTATTATCACATCTTATCCTACAAAATTACCATCACTTCCCATTAGTTGATTAATCTTTCACTAATTAGCTAATCTCTTCCTAATGGAAAATTCCATGGAATTCACATTTATTATTTTCAATAATTTAATAAATACTATTTTCCATCTCCAGATCATATATCATGCATCATGACATCATTGCATCATCCTATTATTCCACAAGGCAAGTCAATGTAAAGTTAGAAGCATTCTAGTAAGGTTTCTAACACCCTCTTACACACTCTAAAATTCTCATAATTAGATTTAGTAAACATACTCTAACAAACTTCATCCTTATTTTTACACACTCCATCTTCTTCATCATGAAGATGTAGGACTTATTTCCATCCATTGATCTTCATATTGATCTAATGGTTCTCATTCATTAGCCAAGTCTATAAATTGGAGGGATTACTCCTCATTTGAACATGGCCAACTAGTGAAACTACCAAATCCTAAGGCCATCATTCATTGATCATCAAGAATTGTTAATCTAAATCATGCATAAAACAAGGGGAGATACTATCATAATGACACTATGACATTGATAAAGACCTCAATAACTATATCTAAGATATTTAACATTTGTATTCCAATAAGAAAGACATCTAAATAAGAAGGTAAAATTGTGTTATTTATCTTATATTATGCTTGTTCATGATCTTTATTAACCTTACCCAATCTGATGACATGGATTTTGGTTTTAGGTTATATGAATTTCATTTCAATTTAATACTAAAAATAAATTGACTCCCTCTTAATCATGTGATCACATAAGGCATGCATAGTGGGACTAGTAGCCCACAACCTCCTTTGCAGTGTCAAATCATTACTATATTTAAGAGATTAGCTTAGAATTGATCTAATTTTATCTTCATTTTCTTCTAATTTTTGAAAATTTTATTCCCAAATTAGTGGGAAAAATGCTCTACTAATCGGTGGGATCACTCCCTATAATCAGTGATATCACCCTACTAATTGGTAGCGTCACTTTTATTTTATTTTTTTATTTTTATAATTTTTATGTAAATAGAGATACTGACATGTGAATTTATTATATCCACCTATAAATATATGGGATAACGTTATGAAACTATATATTTTCTCTTAGTGTTTACACATACTATCATTTTATGCATTATTATGAATCCAAATGATGGAAATAAATTGTTAATTAGTGGGATTGATCTACAAATTAGTGGAAATACTCTGGTAACATTTTTCTCTCTTATTTTTCCTACATTTTAATGATATCATTTTTGTTTTATTTTTTACTATCTTTTTTGAAAATAGTTATATCATAGTGTAAATCAGTGAGATCTCCCTACTAAATAGTGATATGACCTTGCTAAATGGTAGAATCACCAAATTTTTGTGTTCTATTTTCTCTATCTATAGATCAATAGGATTACCCTACTAAATGGCAATATTACCTTGCTAAACAATAGGATTGATTTTCTAAACAACAATTTTGCTCTGCTACAATTTCTTGAGGGTAAAACAAACATCATTTAAACTACCCCTCGCAAGCCAAAGACGATAATTAAAAATCCAAATTTTTTATTAAAACTTTATTTTGTCAAATAAGTGGTTATTTTATGAACAAACACATTTTTAAAAAACACTTTATTTTGGTGCATAAAAAGAACCAATATTTAAATTTGGTGTCCTAAAAAATACTTATGTTTTCGTTGCTTACATTTTTTATGTTGTTCACTTATTTTTGGGTGGATTATTATGTGTATGCTTTCCCCTTCCCCTCTTGTGGTAAATTTTATAAAATTGGAGTTTCAACACTTGGATAAATGGTTTCAAGACTTATCCCTCCAACTAATACAATGGGAACACTCCTTCGGTTATGAGTAACCCTATGTGAGGAGTGAACCTCCAGAGAGGGTTGGTTCCCCTTTGATATATCACCTCAGTTATGACTAACTCTAGACTAAATTAATAATCCATTATGCAAAGAGAGAGAAAAAGACTAAAATTATAAAGAGGGGTGATACACAAAGATTTGTTGATCTCCTCTACCTGCACTAATAGCATAATGAATTGTCTTAGACTAAATCTCAATATACATAACTCCAAACTGGTTTATCATACATGTGTATTTCATAAAGAGGTATTTTACATTTCCAAGATTATATGGGATGATCAATATGTCTTGTAGTAGACACAACTGATGAAACTCCACAATTAATCTCTACACAATTAGGTATGACATAGAATATGACCTATAAGAAATAAACCTATTTGCATTAAGGTAAGAGAGATGGACACAATGCAAGGGAAATCAGACTTTGACACATGAATATATCACTAACTTAATGGATTACACAATAACATAATATTAGAGAAGTAAAGAGAGCAGTATTCATTCAATTCAAAGGTAGGAAGCCAACATTATAAGTGTTGACCATTTTGACCACAAGTCAAAATGCGTCAACCCCCATATAGTCAAAAACTTATATATGGGTCTAGTATATTTTCACAGGGTGTGTTATAATTCATTTTATTTAATTTCATTTCATTTTAACCTTGGTCATGGTTAATTAGTCTTTGTGTCATTTGATGTCATATAAGGGTAATTTTAGAGCATTAAATGCAAGACGTATGGTTTTACAAGCAATAAAAGTGTTCCAAAATTTTCATCAACATCAAATATGTCACTCCCTATCATACATGTTAGTTTTTAACTAAAAAACTATAGGTGATAACTAAAAATAAAAAAATCAAGTGGAAAAGGAGTTTTAAAGGTTGTACAGCCTATGAGAGAGAGTGGAATATGGGAGAACGTTTTGGAATGGATATTAAACTTATTAAGAATAATTTCCATGCTTTACATGATTTTTAAGTTCCAAAGTTAATCTAAAACCACTATTCTCTTCCATTTCTCCACTATGCACATAAAACTGGTCAACAAGTTTTTGGTTGGTACAGCCAGAGGAAGAATTTCTAGGTCAAATGTCTTTTAAGGGTGATATTACTCTCATTAATATTAAATTTAATATGTTTAGTTCAAATAATGGTGGATTATACTATATGAACCATCTTTAACAAGTTGACTATGTTTTTCTGCCTATTATTTCCCACACCTTATAGGCTTTGCTCCAATTTGAGATGGTCCTTAGAGCTCAATTGGTGATTTTTATTATAAATGATTTTTACCCTCTCTTATAATGTTTATATTCTTTTTTCATCTTTTTAAAATATTTCATGGATCAAATAACTCAAATTACAAGAAGGTGTCACCATGTGAGGTTATAGTCAAATTTCACTACTTGTAAAAGGTTTGGTTCTTTGAAAAGGTTTTAAATGAGTGTGAAATAATGTGTTTCATTCATTTCAAGTCATAAAATCTTCCTTCCCTCTAGTATTACCCTCCAAGATCAATATCATGAAGAACACAGTCGCATGGAGTACATAGTCAGCCTTCTACTTGTTTCCAACTACAGTCATGGTTTATGAAGGTTTTCATAATGCTCATGGAGATGTGATAAAGATTCCAAGATTTGTTTGATATATCCATACATTAGGATCAATCAATATAATCTCCTCCAATTGGCATAAGGACTGTGATAACTAATACCCTTACATACATAGCCATACTCCATAAATATGCATCTATAGGTGCCATAAAGAGAATGTCATATTAAAACAAGGTTAATTGATCTTGTTTCAAGTATTTTAATTTAGTATAATCCATTTGAATATGTTTATATAATATAATACTTGTTTAATACTCGTACACTATGTGCATTCCTCATGTTTACATTCACTTCCCTATCTGTAACTTCCACCAACACCTATAGGATGCTAAGGACATTGAAATGGGAATATTAAAGGTTGTTTCAAATTCATTCATATTGTAAGAATTAATTTTATATACATGTAAATGTATAGGATTTATTGGAATAACCACACATCATGCATATAGCTCATAACCATACCCAATGCCTATATACTTGTAAATGTCCACCTACAGGTGGCATCACAGTGGCATGAAGGAGTTACAAGGAGAGTTTTGACATATTTCGAAAACCCTGAAGGTTTTAGTATTTTTTAAAAGCTATGATATTCATGTTGAGGAATTATTTTGGTAAAAAAAATGAGAATCATCTTCCAATTGAGAGAACTATGTTGAGGGACAAGTTTTCCTAAAGTTATCCAAAATAGAGCACCAATCACTTTTGTTGATATCATATGATGACATTACAAGGATATTTTATGCATAAAAATTTTCCAATCATGTATCTCTATCATAGAACCATAACCTTTGAAAATTAAGAGAGTGTGTGACTAGATAAAGGAAGTGTTTGAAGGCCTCAAAGTTACAAATTTGTTCACTAAGTTTTGGCAATGATATATATAGTATTTGAGTATCACATGACCTTCAACCCAAAGTTTCAATGAAAGAACATGTGTATGCATGAAAAATGGTTTTAAATATTTTAAGATAACTTTTATATTCTAAAGTTTATCAATAAATGTTAAATTACTACAGTCTAACCTAATGGACACACCTACAGATGTACTATGGTTGAAAAAGGTAGCCGATAGTTGACTGTAGGTATCTACAGACTGATGACACAAACCTAGGAATGAAAACCTAATGGTTAATAACACATACAATTCCAAAAATTATTTAAATTTTTTATATTTATCTAAGGGTATCTGGAAAATAATTCAAGGTAGATCAACACCTACAGGACCCATGCACAGTCAACTATAATTGATTAAAGTGGACAATGAGCAAAAGGATGGTATTCTTGATGATTAGCATACCCCAAACATGAGATTAATTAGTTTAAATTAATATATAATTACCTTTAAAATTTTTAATAAGGAATATATAAATTGTTTACAAGTATCAACGATGCCGATGTACCTATAGGTGCCTCTTTCAAGAAAGAAACACAGTCAATCAACCTATAGATTTGACTAGTCAAGCTGAGAGGGAGCAATGGAAGGTTTTATAAGGGTTTTTTAGAATTTTGAATACATTAATCATGATTAAATCCATATAAATATACCTAATATCATGTAATAAATGCAAATAAGGGATCTAGCAATGCAGTACACAGTCATATTTGATACCCTTCACACAGTCAATCATTTGAGATTCTACCTTGTGGATTTGATAGTGTTTAAAGGATATATCTATGTATTAAAGAGATAAAAATATTCAAAAAGTGTGTATATTACTTGGATAATCCCTCCATATATCTACCTTGTTTGGGAAAATAGGGAAAGTTCCATTTATTTTAACTTAGACATAGGGCACTTCCCAAGGGTGAAAACCCTATAGATTCAACATAAAGGAAATGATAAGGTGAGTTATGTGTGGAAAATACCTTTCATAAGTATATAAAAATCTTAATAAGACATTAAAAAACATGAATAACCATGAAAAATATATTTAAACTCATCATGGTCTTCAAAATTCATAAACATGCATGCAAACCTATTAGGTCACAACTAGCCCTAAAGCCCAACTAGAGGGTCAATTTCACTTCTAGCCTTAAGAGAGAATTAAACTAAATTGAAACATGTTTTTAGGTATATGTCAAAATTTTTTGAGATCTTAAATTTGAAGGAAATCAAAATAAATCCATTTATTGGATCAAAACAAATTAGGCCTGTAGGGAATGAAGAGAAGAGCTCAAACAGGCAACCTTGAAAGCTTGCACCTACGTGGATACTTTGCATGGGAGATCAAGGATCTTGGAAAAGTTGAAGAGGGTCCTGAGAAATAATTTTGTGAGATTTTTTCATCTATCCAGTGTCATAACTTCATGAACAATCCTTAGAGGGCAAAATAGCCTAAAACCCTCTAAAACCCTAGATAATGACCCAATTGGGAAAACAAATAAGGATATGAATATAAATTGACTATAATGTCTTAAGAAATTATTTTAAGTTGTAGATGACTCTCCAAGGATCCTCCCAATCAACTTGAGTGTTTCCTTACTTGTACGAATAGGGAGTAAATTAGATATTTTAACTATTTTTGGTGTTTTGCAGGTTTTAGGAAGATTCAAGGGATGAAATTCATATTGGTATAAATATTAGGACATGGGATAACCCCTCATGACCACTTATTATATCAGAATATCTCCTAAGTTCTTATACAAGTACTCTCACTTTAGCCAGTCAAAATTGCCATAGTAAACAAGCTAGTGGGAGAGTGAAAATGCTAAGTGAGAGGCCTTTTAAGGTCTACCTAATGAATATAAGGATATAATAGGTGTTTATATGCATCATTCACTCATTTTTACATATTTTCATGGAAAACAGAAGCCAAATTGAGGCCAAGTGTGAGGAGTGAGTGAAAGAGGAGTTATTTAGACTATAGATAATGATAGCTCATGTGTAGAATAATCTTGATGATTAAGGATGAAACCAATGAATGGAGGAGCATGTATACAACCCCTCTACCTTAGTGTAATCATAAATTCTATCCATAGTTAGTGTTGGGATGTTCCAAAAGGGCCAAATGATGAGGGACACATTTTAGGAGTTTCATGCATTTGAAGTCTATTTTTCCTATCAGGCCTTACATGGTGTATCTCACACTTCATTCTCATACATGTTTAACTCCTTTTATTATCATGTCACATGTCCTAATTACTCTTTTAATTCATTCTCTTCTCCTCTCTCTAAAATTCTTTAATTTGGCTATTGTAAGATAATACCATACCATGTATGGAAAAGACCTACTAGAATTACATTGTATTTTTCCTTTCAACATTAATTTAAGTTTGGTTTTTAGTTCATGAATAATTTTCTAAGTGTTCAAAGTGATATATGGTGATGTAAAGTGATAATATTTTATCTTTTATTATCCTTATCCTCTCATGTTTATGCAATATTTCCTATTATAATAGGTCATATAGAGTGTATTCAAGTGTATTACACTCATTTAAAGTGTAAAACTATTCTTGCATGTGAAATATACCCTTCGGTTCATTTACCTTGTGTTTTTTTCATTCATATCACATCTATATTTAAACATTGATGTTAGAACCTTCTAGGACATAGAAGCTAGTTTTTATGCCTTATTTATTAATGAGAAAGGTGTGATGGTCATGTGTAAATCATCTTATTGTAGAACCCCCTCAGATTAGTTTCAATTCATGTAATTTCTAACTCTTTTCCCCATAAGCAATAGTTAATTAGGTGATAAGCATTTCAAGATATATCTAGGGAGCTAACCTTTAAACCTAGAGGTCTACTTATGCTTATAAGTAAGTATTCCCATGTTACCCAAATATAGAAGAGGCTTGAACACCCTCTTTTAGGGTGAAATATTTGGTGACAATATTTATATCATGCCCGATGGCACTCATTATCTTCAAGATAACTTGTCAAAGTGAATGTTGTTCTTGACAACATTAGTTGCAAATTGGTGTGCTACTCAACATCTGGTGACTCCATTAAAGGTAATATATGGTTCAAGGCCATTATTTTGTCATAATTTTTCTCTCATACTTCATGGTTCCTACTAGGTCATCATCTAGTATATTTTTCAATCCTATCAATCCACCTTTTCATCTTGTACTTCCTCTTGAAGTTCAATATACTCATCCTAATTAGCCCTTTGAATATCAAGAAGATTTTTCAAGTCAAGTAAATGAAGAGATTGAATATCTTGAGGAAAACATGGGTAGGAAACATGCATTTCCTACCTTTAATTCTAAAAATCCAATCCACCTTCAAGCCTATGATGACATTCCTCCTAATTCCACAAAGAGTGTGCCTAAATTCAATGGTGAGAATCTTTTTATAGTTAGTGAACACATCAGGGATATCTCATTTTTTTTAGTTTCCATAATGTTACTAAGGAGAAAATTAACATTATACTTATTTCCATGTCCCTTAGAGGGGAATATCTTGATTGGTATAAGACTTTGCTCAGTAGATATATCGCATCATGGTAAGATTTTGGAGTGTTTTTAACTTAAAGGTCTGAAGATGAAAGTGGCCATACCTCTCTCATACATCAACTCAATATGATTAAAATAGTCCCTAAGGAAATAATAAATGTTTTAAATGAGAGGATATAAAAGACTTGGTATATATTTCCTCCTCCCATGAGACCACCTGATAGCTTTGTGTTCCCTACCTACTTGAGATCCATTGGTATTCATATTGCTATTATGCTTCAATCCATGGGTGGTTTCACTCTTTCTAATGTATAGAAATTTCCATTAGAGATGATAATGGCCTCATTAAACTTATAAAACTACCTCCTATAGTGTTTATTCTTATATTTTCTCATACTTATGATAACACTCCATATGTGGCCCAAGTTCCTAATACCAATACCAAGCCTAAGGCTACTCTTAAGAAGGTAGATAATGTCATGGTTAAATATGTATAAATTCAAATGGTAAGAGATAAGCTTAGGAAAGATAACATGCAATAAGGTGCCTATTAAAATCCATACCTGTATCAATATAAATATGGCCAACAATATAGGAGAGGAAGAGGTCAAGGGTAACCTAAGTTCAATAGGCCTGTCAATGTGAATAATCCCAATTCCACTACCAATATAAGGGAAATGGTATCGGTGCATAGTAACTTGGTTCAAGAAGAAGAATGGAAACAAGGCCAATTCATGGATGTTAATTATGTTGGAGATAAATATTACTCAAGGAGGAGTCACTCCTCTCCTATCAGTTGAAGATGAGGTCATGATGCAAGTAAGTGAGAGTTGGTAGCCCCATGGAGAACACTTCACCAACTTGTTAGTGAAAGACACTTTTTTTCTCAGTCAAGGAACCTCTATTGTATACAATACAATGGCCAAGAGGAAATCTCTAGTGTGTGATAATATCATGCCTACAGGTTCATATAATCTCCCTATAAGGTAGCAAAGCATGGTTGCAAGTAAGACAATCCTACCACACCTACACTTCCTTCAAATCAAAATATTGGAAAGTCTACATAAGATGTCTCAATTCCTCAAGTTCCAAGAAATCATTTACCTCCAAGGACTTAAGATAAGGTGATTAATACTACCCTAAACATAGTATATTCTTTGAAAAGTGCCAAAGCATCAATCTCTTTGTGGGATGTCCTCCGTATGCCTGGCCAAAAGGAGCTATTACAAAATCAATTGTCCACTATCCCTACTAGTCCTTCATCTCCAAGTCAAAGTCATAGCCATTTTGTTCTTGAAAATTTCCATAATACTATTTTTGAACCATTTACTAGGGCTGATAAACCTCCACCATTCTACCTCACTCTCATAATGGGTGACAAATTGGTACACAATTATATAGTTGATAGCGGTGCTACTACTTCACTCATACCCAAAGTTGTAGTTGATAATTTGGACCTAAAATATGAGCCTCATATCAAATTAATGATCCAAATAGATGGTACACCTACTAAGACAATAGGTTTGATAAAAAACTTGAAGGTTTTCTTGCATTATTGTCCTAACTTTCCTATCATCCAAGACATAGTTTTTGTAGATCTTCCTACTCACTTTACAATCTACCTTTCAAGAGACTTTATATCCAAGATAGGTGGATATCTCTCTATTGATTGGTCCTTCTTATAATTTAGGAAAATGTATGGGACCAAAGTGACCATAAGAACCTAGCCTCTTTCAAGATTCCACATTGAACCCTACATTAAAACAAGCTCTAACTTGAATTGTGTGATCAATGAGAAAGAAAAGGCTAATGTGGATGATGGTGCTTCTAAACTTGAACACATTTTTTATTTGTTCTTATTTGAGTATGGTGTAGATGCATATGAGCATTATCCTTATGTATATTTGAGAAAATCAACCTTAGTACTTATGTCATACATGAAGATCCAGTTGAAGGAATTGAGGTAAGTGTTAAACATTCTCATGATTCTAAAACTAAGTATATGATTCAAGAGTATGATGATGATAGGTGGGTGAATCTAATTAAAAAACATAGTGGGAAGAATGATGTATTTCTAACTACCATTGATGAATTTTCCCTTGATGATGGCACTCATGACAAAGAAGAGGATGACTTATGGTCAAGGTATAATGTCACATGTCAAGAATTTAAACTAGGTAATACCACTTCCCATCATAAAAGGTCCATATATGATGTATTTGAAAATTATTATAACAAACATGATGTTGATTGTGTTTGTTCCCAGTTGTACACCTCATATACTTAGCCTTGCACACCTGAGAAAAAATGACAAGTAATGATGACAAAACTAGCTAGTATGTCATTGTAGTTGGGGAAAGGTTTGGCATCAAGATTAGACAAAATACATAAAATGATTCAAAATCACCTACAAAGGGTATTGGTCAACTACCTACTAATTTTTGCTTTGCTTAAACCAAGATGAGAGGACCTATGGGGTAGCTTTCTCACATGGATAGATTTTGTAACTCAACCTCCATGGGGATTATTAGCACAACATGATGTGAATCTGACCAAAACACAACCAAAATTACTCACTCCACCTAGGAAGTATTGTCAAACAGAATGAGAAAAAATTTTAAGTCAGATATAAGCTGCTAAAGATATATATCAATGTGATTACAACCTTCATTTGAAACAATTTTTCAACAATAGGAGCTCAAGGGAAGACTGTAATGCTAAGCTTCAAAACACAAAATGTAGACACATGTCAAGTATTTAATATTTATGCATCTAAAGGGAAATAACACTTAAATATGTGGCTAGGTGTATTATTTATAAGGTAGGATAGGGTAGGATAGTTAGATATTTATAAAATTGGAGGATGGTGTGTTGGTGGTCTTCAAATAGTAGGGATTATTTCAACATTCATGACATCACCTATTACAAATATGTAAAAAACTTAAATGCAAGCTAATGGAACTAACATGAGTGATTTTCCTTTTCCCATTGAATCCATAAACCTTGGGTGTCCTAATAATTTATTCACCAACATATTTCCAAATATAATGTAGAAAGGGATTTATAATCTAGCTCTAAGCCCAAGATGACAACTAGTAATGGGTAGAGAATGAGATGTCCAATCAACAACATTTGTAAAACATATTACTATACTTCATCAATAGAAAATAATAGAGATCCACATGCATTTTCATTAGCTTAAAATAAAATATTACATACACCAATGTTTCAAAATGTTGTCATGGGGACAAGCATGGTGTATTTGCTCCATTTAGATAGGGGACACATATAGAGATGCTCTCATAGCTTGCTAATGGTTATATAGTTGTAACCAACTTAGTAAGAGATAAAAAATACACACAATAGTGATTCTAAAATGTGGAAGAACCTATACTAAAGAATACAAAAACCAACATAATGTCTAACCAACCGCTTGAATAAAAGACAAGCCTTTTATTTTTACATTTTAAATCTAGGACTATGGATCATACTTTGAAAAATTACATAACAAGCCTTCAAGTCCACCAAGATGCCTTCAGCTAGAATATGCCCTTTTCCATACCTAAGATCCTCATGAAACTATAATGAAAATTATTATTTCAACTACCTTTATAAGGAATGATGGAGATTTGAAACAAAGCCCTTGATTCTTTGGCTAGAAATGCTTCCAAATGAGCTATAAGGAGAATATTTGTACTTTAGGAAAATAAACCATTTGTCTTTATGTGTAACTGCCTGAAGATCACCTTGATCACTTTCTTGGACAACTTTATATTTTTGGATGGTTTCCCTCTCCTTTATGCATACCATTAAAAACCCTGCTCTTGTAATTATTTTATAAGAATATTCTAGATCCATGGCCCCTTGAATGATCTTCTTTAGAGTGGGCCACCTTGATCTTGAAAACCTAGAATATCTCTCCTAATGAAGGAGCCTAAGTAAAATGTGAGAGTTTACAATACCTAGGTTTACTTGACCCTTTTTACCTTTTTGGCTCTAACTTGCCTAGTCGTATGTTGTATTTTTTACCTTTCATTTTTTAATTCATAATTACATTATTCAAATTTTAATGTAATTGAGAAAGTTTTGGACCCTCTCACTCATTTTTAATTTATAAATTTCCAAGATATAAATCCATATCATCAATCACAATGAGCATAAATCCTTTCATATTAGCATGCCATCAAAATAGTAGTAATGTTAACAAGTCATAAGTGCTTTTTTCACCCTTAGATTTATTGCAGAGTCACCATACCTCATTTGCTATTTAACCTTGGTAGCCTCCTCCCATTGGTGAAAGCTTCACCAACTAGATTGAATAGAGTCCAATTATATCATTCCTTTACTTGGGATAACACCCTTTTACCATGTGGTGGTCCTATATTCATTTTGGGCTTTGTTGAAAATCCCACTTTCATTCTTCACTACTAGATATCATCATTCAAGCAAACATGTATCATTGATTTTTGAAAGAATATCAAGCTTTAATCTATGGAAAGAAGTTATTCCACTTTTCTCCTTTGTGATTGATGAAAACTCCATTAAAAATTCTAACATTATCTCATGTTATTGATCTTAATTTTCATGACCAAATGTGGACCATCGATCATGTTTGCCATGGGTCAAATGCCACTAGCTATCTATTATGGATTAAATTTGACATCTACATGTATGGGTACACAACAGTCAAATTTAACCCCTAGTAGATAATCACTAATCTTAATTTTGACATTCACACATCCATCATTTAATGTCTGCATGACTATCAATGACGTCTATGCAACCATCAAATTTAAGCCTCTAATAGATAGTTATTGTGCCTTAAATATTATGTCTATGTGCCCATAATTTTACATTCACATGAATATCAATTAAATCCATTTGAATATTAAATGTAAGCCCTAATGGATAATGTTTGAGCTTCATTTTGATGTATACATGATCAATAATGACATTCGCATGACCATCACATTTCTTGTTCATCCCTTTTAAAATCTTGGATCTTGAGTTAGAAAAAACATGAAGGCACCAAAATTTGTAGGAGATGTTTAAGGCATGAATAAAATCATTTCCATCTAACTCCTTTAATTTGAGATTATTTCTAAACAAACTTATTAAAATTTACAAGTGAACTAACTCATTTATTTATACATGATGTGCAAAATGACCTGGTCTAGCTAGACTTGTGATACAAACTTTGCTCGATCTTTGAAAGATTTGATAATTTTCTAAATCTTGGACCAACTTATCCATGACCTCAATCTGATTGGACTACATGAAACTTGTTATTATCCTTCTCTCCATGGACTGCATGTTGAATGGTGGGTAGAGGACAATGATCTAAACTAAAATCTTTGGGTATAAATTCTCTAAATAAATTATCTACATTTTGGCTCTATTTGGCCTTTTGGCCTTTGAGACTCTTTTCTTCATTTATCATTTTTGATCTTAGGCCCTTTGCTTATCAAGATAATGTTTTTATACATTTTTCACACTACAATTCAGTCTTCGATATTTTTTCCTTCATTGGGATAATTGTTTCAAACATTTTGTCTGAAAAAATTTCCCTAAAGAAATTGTCCTTAACATTTTGCCAAAGGAAATGGAATTTTATTATGCCTTTTACCATTATGAAAATTACCAAAGGGAAAGTACCCTACAAAATGTTTACTATAGATAAAAATACTAAAACAAATAGACCTATAAAATATTTGTGAAACACTTTCCTCAAAACAAATAAGGCTATTTTACACTAAGGACCAATTTACACTTATCCAATTTAACATGAACTTGACCTTTCAGTAAAAATTTTGAGAGATAAATTGGGCTTAGGACTTAGGAATCTATAATCGACTCAGGCCCAATTGCTTTAGTACAATTTTGGGAACTAATAAATTACCTCACCAAGATGAAAAGGAGTGTCATGTTATGAATGAAGAGGAATTATGGAAAACGTACAATGCCATATGAAAATAATTTGACAAGATTGGTAAGTATCCTTTTGTTCCAATATATTATCTATCTGATGTCAAGGTTACTAATGAGACTAACCAGGTTGTTGAGTGTTCCATCAAGCACAAGGATGAAGTTCATTCTACTGACCAAGAGTCTATAGTTGTGAGGGAATTTAATGAAGTTCATGCCCAAGGAGTTGTGAACATAGAGAATGAGGTCAAGGTAGAATTTTTTATGCCTCAATAATATTCAAGAGTTATATCTAATGTTGAGTTACATTTATAGGCATTGGCACATAAAGGAGAAGAACTTGATTCTCCTAAACATCAAACACTGTCTATCCAAGAAGGTGGAGAGGTTAAGGTATCTATCATACATTCCAATCTACAAATTTTTGGAGAGGATACAATGGATATGAAAAATATCAAATTTTTTTCAACCCCAATCAAAGTCTTTGAAGAGAAGAAAAGGATACTCGTGAAGGCCCTAAATAGCCCAATTACAAGCACAAGAAGACACAAAAGTGATAGGCTTCTTCATCAAACCTATATGTAAGTGTATAAAGATGATGATCATGATTCTCATGATAAAATGCCTTCATGGAGTGACAAATATGCAAGGGGACTATATTTGATCCTTGTTGAGGTATTGATTAGATGTTTCACCTCAAGAATGAGGTTTTGTAAATAGTATAATTGGTGTGTGTCTTTCTTTCAGTTGTGTTATGTTTCATAAGTGTTCTATTAAACACATGTGTTTTTTTAGTGAATATTTTTCTAGGTGCCTTTCCTTTATTCTTGGTGTGTTTTAAAAGGTAATTTTTGTGTCAAACCTATGTATAGGTGACTCTATGGCCCAATAGATAGGATCAGGCAACTGGTCATGGTATAGCAAGCATACCACCCTTAAGAAATCACCAAGAATGTTGACCATTTTGACCACAATTCAAAATGGGTCAACCCCCCTATATTCAAAAAATTATATAAGGGTTTATTATATTGTCATAGGGTGTGTTATAATTCATTTGATGAAATTTAAAGTCATTTTAGCATTGGTCATGGTCTAATTAGTCTTTTGTGTCATTTGATGTAATCTAGGGGTCATTTTAGAGAATTAAATGTAAGTGGTATGTTTTTAATATAAAAAACATGTTATAATCTCCTCCTCAATGTCCAATATGTCAGTCCCTATCAGACATGTTAGTTTCTAACTAAAAACATTTAGGTGATAACTAAAAATCAAGAAAGTAAGTTGAAAAGGAGTTTATAAGGTTGTATGGTGTATGAAAGAGAGTGGAACATGGGATAAGGTTATGTGATGGTTATTAAACTTCCTAAAACACATTTGTATGTTTGACGTGCTTTTTAATTATCAAAATTGAGCTAAAACTATTTTATTCTTCCATCACTCTAGTATGCACATGAAACTAGTCAATACGTTTTTGGTTGGTACATCCAATGGAAGATGTTCTAGGTTAAATTAATTTTATGGGTAATATTAAACTCATCCAAATTTAATTTCATGTTTATATTTTAAGTAATTGTGTATTATACTTTATGAACCATCTTTAACAAGTTGACTATGTTTTTTGCCTATTATTTTGAACACCCTATAGGTTTTGCTCCTATTTAAGTTGGTTCATATAGATCAATTGGTTATTTTTCTTCTAGATGATTTTTTCCCTCTCCTCTCATGTTTCCATGCTTGGTTTCATGTTTATAAATTATTTCATTGATCAAATAGCTCAAATTGTAGGAAGGTGTCACCATGTGAGGTTACAATCAAGTTTAACTACTTGTAGAAGGTTTTGTTCATTGCAATGGGTTCAAATGAGTGTGATATAATGTTTATCATGTCATAACATCTTAGTTATTTCCAATCTTACCCTCCATGATCAATATCATGAATGACACAATCAACCTTCTACTTGTTTCTAACTATAGTCATGGCATATGAAGGTTTTCATAATGCTCATGAAGGTGTGATAAAGAGTCTAAGATGTGTTGGATATATCCCTAAATTATGATCAATCACAATAATTCCCTCTAATTGGAATAATAAGGAATGTTATATCTAATACCCTTACATACATAACCATACTTCATTAATATACACCTCCCAGTGCCATGAACAAAATATCACATTGCAATAAGGATAATTAATCTTGTTTCAATTATTGTAATTTTGTGGAATCCATTTGAATATATTGATAGAATATAATACTTGTTGAATACTCATACACCATGTGCATTACTCATACTTCCATTCAATTCCCTATCTAAAACTTCCATCAACACTTGTAGGAGGCTGGGGACATTAAAATGGAAATATTGAATCTTGTTTCAATGTGATTGAGGTTTTACTAATTCATTTTAACAACTTGGAAAGGTATAGGATATATTTTAATAACCAAACATCATACATATAGCTCATGACCATACCCAATGCCTATATACCTGTAAGCGTCCACCTAAAAGTGGCATCATAGAGGCATGAGGGAGTTACAAGGAGAGTTTTGACATGTTTTGAAACCCCTTAAGGTTTGTGTATTTTGGAAAAGATATGATAGTCATGTTGAGGCATTACTTTGGTAAACAAAGCTATAATAATCTTCCAATTGAGAGAACTATGTTGAGGGATAGGTTTCCCTAAATCTCCAAAATAGAGCACCAAGCACTTTTATTGATATCATATAATAATATTAAAAAGATATTTGATTCATATAAATTTTACCATATTGTAGCCATATAATAGGATCATAACCTTGAAAAAGGAACAGAGTGTGTGACTAGAGAAAGGAAGTATTTGAAGGCCTCAAAGTTGAAAATTTGTTCACTAAGTTTTGGTAATAATATTTACAAAATTTGAGTATCAAATGACCTTCAACCCAAAGTTACAATGCAAGAACATGGGTATGAATGAAAAATGGTTCTAAACATTTGAAGAAATTTTTTATGGTATAAATGTCATCAAGAAATGTTGGAGTACTAGGTTTTTCCCTAATGGACACACCTACATGTGTACTATGGTTCAAAAAGGCAACCTACATTTGACTATAGGTATCTAAAGTCTAATGACATAAACATAAGAATGAAAATATAATGGGTAAGAACACATAAAATTACATAATTTTTTCCAAAAATTCTATAAGGATCAAAGTTTAGGTGGCACAGAGTTCAAGGTAGATCAACACCTATAGGACCACTACACAGTTAATTGTATTTGACTATAGTGGACAATGAGCAAAAAGATGGTGTTGTTGATGATTATCATAGCCCAAACATGATATTAATGAGTTAAAATGATTTTATAATTACCTTAGGAAACTATAAGGAGGAATATAGGCATTTTTTACAAGGATCAACCATGCAGATGCACCTATAGGTGCCTCTTTCAAGCAAGAAACATAGTCAATCGACCTACATATTTGACTAGTCAAGGTGAGTGAGAGAACTGGAAGGTTGGATAAGGGTTTTTGAGAATTTTAAATACATTAATCATTATTAAAACCATCTCAATATTCCCTATATCATGAAAAAAATGAAGATAAGGGCTCTAATAATGTAGTACATAGTCATATTTGATACCCTTGACATAGTAAATCATTTAATAGTCTACCTTGTGGGTTTAATAGTGTTTGAAGCATCCAATGATCTATTAAATAGGTTTAACTCTTCATAAAGTGTATATATTACTTGGATATTCCCTCTATATATCCAAATTGTATAGTAAAATAGGTAAAGTGCCCATGATTTTATCTCAGATAGAGGGCACTTCCCAAGGGTGCAAACCCTATAGATTCAACATAAAGGAAATGATAAGGTGAGTTGATGGTGGAAAAGACCTAAAAAAAGGTTTAAAATTTTTAATAATACATGAAATAATATTAATAACCATGCATAGGTGATTGAAACTCATCAGGGTGTTCAAAATTCACAAACATGTAGGTAGACCAATTAGGTCTCAACTAGGCCTAAAGCCCAACTAGAGGGTTAGTTTCACTTCTGACCTTAGGTGAGACTTTAAAATGCTTTTATGGATATATCTAATGTGTTTTATCTCTTTAAGTGCAATTATATCATAATAAATTCATTTATTAGCTCAAAACACATTAGGTCTACAAAAAACAAAGAAAGATCTCGAATAGGCAACTTTAAATGCTTTCACCTACTTGAATACTTTTCATGGAATATAAATGATATTTTAAAAGTTAAATATGGTCCTAAAAATCATTTTGTGATATTGGTTCATCTGTCCAAAATCATAACTTCATGAACAATCTTTAGTGGGAAAATGGTCTAAAACCCTATATAGTGACATGATTGGGAAAACAAAGAAGGAAATGCATCCAAATGGAATATAATGGCTTCAAAGATGATTTAAAGTTTTAGAGGGCTCTCCAAAGCTCCTCCCCATTAACTTGAGTGCTTCCCTACTTGTATGGATAGGGAGGAAATTAGATTTCTTTGACTATTTTTGGTTTTTTATAGGTTCTATGAAGAGTCAAGGGATGTAATTCATATTGAGAGAAATATTAGGACTTGATATAACCCCTCAATACCATTTATTACATCAAAATATCTCTTAATTTCATCTAAAAGTATTCTCACTTTAGCCAATCCAAATTGCCATAGTAAACAAGCTAGTGGGAGAGTGAAAATGCTAAGTGAGAGGCATTTTAAGGCCTACCTAATGAATCTAAGGCTATGGGAGGTCTTGACATGTGTCATTAACTCCTATATATTTATTTTCATTTAATAATTAATCCAAATTGAGTTCAAATGTGAGGGGTGAGTGAAAGAGGATTTATTTGGATTGCAGATAATGATATCTCATGTGCAGAAGAATCTTGATGATTAGGGATGAAACCAATGCATGGTTAATCATATATAAAACTCCTCCCCCTTAGTGAAATAATCAATTCTATCCATATTTAATTTTGGGATGTTTCAAAAGGGCCAAATGATGAAGGCAATTTTCTAAGCAAGCAAGGAGGAGTCATACACCACATTTTATTAGTTTCATGCATTTGAGGGCCATTTTTCATATCATACCTTGCATGGTCTATCTCAAAATTCATTATAATAAATTTTTAACTCTTTTTCTCATCATGGCACATCCTAGTGACTCTTAGACTTCATTCTCTTTTCCTCTCTGAAATTCTATAAGTAGAAGCCATTTTGTCTATTTTAAGCTAATACCACACCATGTATGGTGAAGCATTACTAGAATGACATTGTATTTTTCCTTTGAAAATTAATGAAATTATATTTTTGATTTCATGAATAATTTTCTAAGTCTGTAAAGTGATGTATGGTGATGCAAAGTGATAATCTTCTATCCTTTCTTCTACTTATCCTCTCATGTTTATGCAAGAGTTAATGTTCTAAAAAGTCATATAGAGTGTAGTTGAGAGTATTAGACTCTTTTCAAGTGTAAAAATATTATTTGAGTGTGAAATATAACCTTTGGTTCATTTACCTTGTGTTGTTTTCTTGCATATGATCTCTACATTGAAACATTAATGTTAAAACCTTTTAGGACGTAGAATCTAGTTTATGTGCCTTGTTTCTTAGTGAAATAAGTATGATGTTCATATAGAAATCATATTTGTGTATCACCCCATTATATTAGTTCAATTCATGCAATTTCTAACTCTTTTCCCCATAAATAATAGTTAGGTGATAAGCTTTTCAAGATATATTCAAGGAGATAACACTTAAACCTAGAGGTCTACTTATGCCTATAGGTAAACCCACATAACTAAAATTAATCCAATGTTTCAAAAATATATAAGAGGCTTGAACACCCTACTCTAGGGACAAGATTTTGTGACTACACTTTTGGATAAATGTCCAAAACTAAGAAGTAGTGAATAAATGGCCAAAATTGAAGCCTCCAAACACTATGTTTCTTTAGTCATACATCCTCTTATTTTTGCAAAGTAATACCCCTATATGGATTATAAAACATGGGTGAGTTTGAGACCATATGATAATCATGAAACATTTCTATTTGATATCATCAAATGGGGTATTCCTCCATTTTTCTGTTCTAGGGATTTTGTCCCTGAGTTCATAGTCCTTCACTTGGAATGATCTTTCAATACTGACAACCATATTAATGCTTAAAACATGCCTATTATGATATAATTAAACCATAAAAACTTATTTAATTCTTTAAAAACATTTTTTCACACCTTTTATCAATATTTTCAATTCTCTGTCAGTGCTACCTATAGGTAGACATTTTATCGTGTAAGTAGTAGATGAAATTGTAGGTAGTATGCATGAATCTGACCTTATACATGGTTATAAATATATTTAAATATTTTTAAAACTTGATTTATACCTCAAAAAAATTTATAAAATCTCTATAAAACCACCTCAAGTATCTGTAAGTACCACCTATAGCTGGACATTTCAATGTGTATGAAGTGAGTGTCGAGAAATATGAAAAATGTGCATAATGTATGAGCATTCAACAAGTTTATTCTTTCTAAACATCTTAAAATGGAGTAAAAAAATTAAAATACTTGAAACAAGATCAATTTTCCTAGTTTTCAATGTGACATTCTCTCTATGGCACCTATAAGTGCACATTCATGGTGGACTGACTATGTATGTATATGGCATTGACTATCACAGTCCTTTACATGGAAACTGAGAGGTATAGTTTATTTATTCATACTCAAATAGAGGAATTAAATAAAATAATACTCTTTTTCACATCATCATAACCATTTTCAAACCTTAAGACACTATGACTATAGCTAGACACAAGTAGAAGACTGACTATGTGACCCATGCGACTATGTATTTGATTAATGCATGAACTTTTAAGATAAAACATAGAAATAATGGGATGGTTATTACATTAAATAATTAATAAAAACATATAAAATTAATAGGAGACCCATTTAGAGAGCCAAACCTTCTATAAGTGGTGAAAATTGATAGTAACCTCACTACAATAGTTTTCTATAATCTGAACTATTTGGCACATGAAATGGTTACCAAACATGAAATAAAGCATGGGAAACATGATATGAGAGATTAAAAATAATATATTAAAAAATTAATCATATTATTTGTATGAAATTTCTTAAATAAGATCAAAACCTATAGGGTGTGAGAAATAATAGGCAAAAAATGTAGTCAACTTGTTAAAGATGGTTCATAAAGTATAAGACACCATTATTTTAAATATGAACATTAATTTTAAAATATCTAAGTGTAATATCACCCCCAAAATCCATTTGACCTGAAATTCTTCCTATTGGTCATATAAACCAAAAACATGTTGACCAATTTCATGTGCATATTGGAACGATGGAATAATAGAATGGTTTTAGCCCATATTTAGTACTTAAAAATAATTTAAAATATGTAAATAAGTTTTATGAATTTGAATATTCATCCCAAAACATTTTCCCGTGTGCCACTCTCTTATAGGCCATATAACCTTTGAAACTCCTTCTTTTCCACTTTTTTCTTGATTTTTAGTTATCATCTGTAAGTTTTCAATTAGAAAAAAACATGTCTGATAGTGAATGACACATTGGACATTGAAGAGGATCTTAGAACACTTTTCTTGCTTGTAAAACTGTACCACTTGCATTTAATGCTCTAAAATGACTCCTAAATGACATAAAATGACACAAAGACTAATTAGACCATGACCAAGGATAAAATAATATTAAACTACATAAAATTAATTATAAAACACCCTATGATAATATAATATACCCCTACTATATGGAGGGTGACCCATTTTGACTTGTGGTCAAAATTATCAACATTTTTAGTAATTTCCCAAGGGTGGTATGCTTGTTATGCCATGGCCAATTGCCTAATCCTATCCATTGGGAGATGGAGTCACCTATACATAGGTTTGACACACAAATTTCCTTTGAAAACACACTAAACACAAAGTAAAGGCACACAACATAAGACACACTCAAAATAAACACACATGTGTTCACTAGAACACTTATGGAAAAAAACACAACTAAAAGAAAGACACAAAGACTTATTCTACTATTTACAAAACCTCACTCTTAAGTTGAAACATATAATCATACCTAAACTACGATCAAAGATATTCCCCCTTGCATCTTTGTCACTCCATGAAGGTAGTTTAGCATCAAAAGCATGATCATCCTCATTTTACACTTGCATATGGGTTTGATCAAGAAGCCTATCACTTTTGTGTCTTCTTATTCTTTCAAGTGGATTATATATGGCCTTCATGAGTGTCCTTTTATTTTATTCAAAGACTTTGATTGTGTCTATAGAAACTATGATCTCTATCATATCCATTGGATGTTCTTAGAAAAATTGTAGATTGGGATGTATGATAGTTTTCTCAACCTCTCCACCTTATTGGATAGAAATTGCTTTATTTTTCAGAGTATCAAGCTATTCTCCTTTATGTCCCAATGCCTCTAAATGTAGCTCAACATCATATATAAATCTTTAATATTCTTTAGGCACAACAACTTCTACCTTGACCTTATTCTCCATGTTCACAATTCCTAAGGCATGAGCTTCATCATACTCCCTCATAACTATAGACTCTTAGTCCACAGAATGACCTTCATCCTTGTGTTTGATGGAATACTCAATAACCTAGATAGTCTCATTAGTAACATTGACATTAGATAGAGAATCTCTTGGAGAAAAAGGAGACTTAAAAATCTTGTCAATTTTTTTTCATATGGTATTGAACCTTTGCCATAAGACTTATTCATTCACAACATGACACTCATTTTCATGTTTGGTGAGGCAATAAACATCATGTTTTTTAGAATCATTATCAAACACATCAGATATGGACCTTTTAGGAGTGGAAGTAGCTTTACCTAGCTATTCAAAGTATTGACATAAGGAATTTTACCTTAACTATAAGTCATCCTCTTCTTATTCATGAGTACCATCATCGAGGGAAGATTCATCAATGGTAGGTAGAATGACATAATTCTTCCCACTATGGTGTTAAATTAGATTCATCAACCTATCATCATCATACTCATGAATCATGTAGTTACCTTTAAAAGCATGAGAATGTTTGAAACTTACCTCAGCTCTTTCAAATAGATCTCTATACGTGATTTAAGTACCAATGTTAGTTTTCCCAAAAAATGCATAAGGATCATGCTCATATGTATCTACACCATACTCATCCAAGAACAACTTATAAATTCCCTCAAGTTTAGAAGCACCATCATCTACATTAGCTTCTTCTTTCTCATTGATCACACAATTTAATTTCGAGCTTGTTTAAATGTAGGATTCAATGTGGAATATTGCAAGAGGCTAGGTTCTTATGGTCACTTTAGTCCCATACCTTATCCTAAAGGCCAATAAGGATCAATCAGCTGAGAGATATCCAACTATCTTGGTTGTAAAGTCTTTTGAAAGGTAGATTACAAAGTAAGAAATAAGATTTATAATAATTATGTCTTAGAGGATAGGAAAGCTAGGAAAATCATGAAAGTAAACCTTCAAGTTTTTATCTAGTTGGAGAAATAATTTGATATAAGGCTCATACTTTAGACCCAACTTATCAGCTATAACTTTGGGCATAATTGAAGTAAAAGCACAACTATCAACTATGCAATTGTGGACCAATTTGTCAACCACTGTGAGAGTGAGGTAGAATGGTGGAGGCTTCTCAACTTTATTAGATGGTTTAACAATAGTATTAGGTAAATTTTCAAGAACAACATGGATATTAATTTGAATTGAACATGAAGGACTAGTAGGAATAATAGAAAACTACCTTTGTAATAGCTCCTTTTGGCCAGGTATGTGAAGAACATCCCAAAAAGAGATATATGTTTTGGCACTTTTTAAAGAATCCTCTATGTTTAGGGTAGTAATAATCACCTTATCTTGAATCTTTGTAGGCAAAGGATTGATTGGAACTTAAGGAATTGAGACACTTTGATCATAATTTCTAATGTTTTGATTTGAAGGAAGTGTAGGTGTGTTTGGAGTTGCCATGCTTGCAGAAATGCTTTACTACCTTAGAGGGAGATTATATGAACTTTTAGGCATGTTATTATCACCTATTAGATCCTTCCTCTTTGAACATGTATTATTTACAATAGAAGATCCTTGATTGAGCATAAAAGTGTCTTCCACAAATAAGTTAGTGAAGCTTTCTGCATAGGGATTCCAAATCTCACTTGCTTGCATCATGACCTCAGCTTTAGCTAATAGGAGAAGAGTGACTCCTCCTTGACCAACTAGCTCTTTCTCTCCACCTTCATTATCATTCATGAATTGGAATTTTTGACAATATTCTCCTTGAACAAAGTTACTATGCACTGGCACCATCTCCCTTACATTAGTAGTGGAATTAGGATTATACACATTGGTAGGCCTATTGAAGTTAGGCTTCCCTTGATCTCTTCCTCTCCAATATTGTTGGCCATATTATTGTTTATATAGGTATGGATTTTTATAGTCACCTTGTTTCATGTTAGCTTGCTTAATTTGAGATATTAGCATTTGAAATGCTGTATATTTATCTATAACATTATCTACCTTCTTAGGAGTAGCCTTAAGCTTGGTGTCGGAAATGGGAACTTGGGCCACATTTGGAGTGTTAGCAAAAGTATGAGTCAAAAAAGGCATAGACACTTTAGGATGTAGTTTTATATCTTGAATGAGGCCATTTTCAGCTCTAATGCCAATTTCATATTCATCAAGAAGAGTGAAACTATCCATGTATTGAATCATGATAGAAATATCAATACCAATGGCTCTCAAGTATGTAGGGAACACAAAGCTAGCAGGTGGTCTCATGGGAGGAGGCAATAAATACCAAGTCTTTTGGAACCTATCATTATTCATGCATTGTTTCTTTAGGGCCTCTTTTAATCACATTGATATAATGTATAGGAGAGGTATGGTCACTTTCATATTAGAACCTTGAAGTAAACAACACTCCAAATTCTTCCCATGATGTGATACATATATTGATAAAAGTCATATACCAATCAAGAGATTTCCCTCTAAAGAACATGGTAAAAAGTCTACTAGCAATGTTCTCCTTAGGGATGTTATGAAAATTACAAAAATTTGATATATCCCTTATGTGTTCACTAGTTGTAACATGAATCTTACCATTGAATTTAGGCACACTCTTTGTGGCATTAGGAAGAATGTCATCATAGGCTTGAAGGTGGATTGGATTTTCATTATTAAAGGTAGGGAAGGCATGTTACCTAGCCATGTTTTCCATAAGATCTTCAATCTCTTCACTTCCTTGACTAGAAAAATCTTCTTGATCTTCAAAGGTTTGATTAGGATGAGGGTAATAAACTTCAAGAGGAAGTTTAGGCTGAATAGGTGTATTGATAGGATTAAACAATCTATTATATGATGACCTAGTAAGAACCATGAGGTATGAGAGAAAACTTATTACAAAATAATGGCCTTGAACCAAAATTTACCTTGAATGGATTCGCCAAATGTTGAGTAGCACACCTATTTTCAGCTAATGTTTTCAAGACCAATAGTCACCTTGACAATTTATATTAAAGACAAGGAGTCCCACTAGGCATGACAAAACTTTTGAATTTCTACATATTTATTCATGACATTATCTACCTTCTTAAGAGTAGCCTTGGGATTGGTGTTGACATTAAGAACTTGGGACACATCTATAATGTTATCAAAAGTATGATATATCAAGGGAATAGACACTTTAGGAGGTACTTTTCCAACTTGAATGAGGCCATTCTCAGTTCTAATGGAAAGTTCATATGCATCGAGAAGAGTGAAACCACCCATGGATTGAAATTTATTATATATTAGGTAATTAGTGATAAATAACCTATATAATTTATATTATATTGGCATAGGGTGTGTTATAATTCATTTAATTTTATCCTTGTTCATGGTCCAATTAGTCTTTATGTCCTTTGATGTCATTAGGGGTCATTTTAGAGCATTAAATGCAAGTGGTATAATTTTACAAGAAATTAAAGTGTTATAAACTCATCCTCAACATCCAATATGCCAGTCCCTATCATACATGTCAATTTATAATTAAATATTTGTAGGTGATAACTGAAAATCAAGAAAGTAAGTGGAAAAGGAGTTTCAAAGGTTGTATGGCATATGAGAGAGAGTGACACATGGGAGAAGGTTTTGTGATGGATATTCAACTTATTAAAAATAATTTACATTTTTTAAATTCTTTTAAAGTTCCAAAATTGATCCAAAACCATTATCCTCTTCTATCACTCCACTATCCACATGAAACTGATCAATAGGTTTTTGGTTGGTATGACCAATGGAATAAGTTCCAAGTCAAATGCCTTTGAGGTGTGATATTAAACTTATTAAAATTGAATTTCATGTTTTTATTTTAATTAATGGTGTAATATACTTTATGAATCATATTTAACAAGTTGAAAATGTTTTTTTTTACCTATTATTTCCCACACCCTATAGATTTTGCTCCTATTTGAGCTAGTTCATATAGATCAATTGGATATTTTTATTATATATTATTTTAACCATATATTCTAATGTTTCCATTCTTTTTTTCATGTTTCAAAATTATTTCATGGATCAAACATCTCAAATTGTAGGAAGGTGTCACCATGTGAGGTTACAGTCAAGTTTCACTACTTGCAAAAGGTTACAGTCAAGTTTCTCTAAAAGGATTTCAAATGAGTGTGGAATAATGTGTTTCATGTATTTCATATCATAAAATATTTCTTCCTTATAATCTTACCCTCTAATATCAATATTATGAAGAACACAGTCACATGGAGTACACATTCAACCTTCTACTTGTTTCTAACTACAGTCATGGCTTATGAAGGTTTTCATAATGATCATGGAGGTGTGATAAAGAGTAAAAAAGGTGTTTTATATATCCTTACATTATTATAAATCAAGATAATCACCTCAAATTGGCATAAGAAGGACTATGATAGCTAATACTCCTACATACACAATCATACTCCATTAATATGCACCTATAGGTGCCATAGAGATAATATCATGATGAAATAAGGAAAATTGATCTTGTTTCAAATATTGAATTTTTTTGGAATCCATTAAAATATGTTGATAGAATATAATACTTTTTGAATATTCATACACCATGTGTATTCCTTATGTTTCTATTTACTTCCCTGTCTGCAACTTCCATCAACACCTACAAGAGGCTGAGGACATTGAAATGGGAGTATTGAAGCTTGTTTCAAATTAATTTAGGTTATAATAATTAATTTTATAAAATTGGAAAGGTATAGTATTTATTTTAATAACAACACATCATCCATATAACTCATGACCATACCCACTGCCTATATACCTACAAATGTCCACCTACATGTGGCACCACAAAGGCATAAAGGAGTTACAAGGAGAGTTCTAGCATTTTTTTAAACCCCTTGAGGTTTATTTATGTTTAAAAAGATATGATATTCATGTTGAACCATTATTTATTTAAATAAAGTGATAATCATCTTCCAATTGAGATAACTGTGTTGAGGGACAGGTTTCCCTAAAGCTCCAAAATAGAGCACCAAGTACTTTTATTTGATATCATATGACAATATTTCAAGGAGAATAGATGCAAAAAAAATTCTCATATTATATACCTATCATAGGAGCATAACCTTTCAAAAGGAAGAGAAGTTACAAATTTGTTCACTAAGTTTTGGTAATGATATCTATAATATTTGAGTATCAAATGACCTTCAACCCAAATTTTCAATGAAATAACATGTGTATAAATGAAAAATGGATTTAAATAGTTTAATATCACTTTTATGGTCTACATTTCATCAATAAAGGTTGGAGTGCTAGGTTCTAGCCTAATGGACACATATACAGGTGTTTATGGTTCAAAAACACAACCTACATTTGATTGTAGGTATTTATAGTCTGATGACACAAAACTCGACATGAAAACATAATGGGTAATAAAACATAAAAGTAAATAAATGCTTCCATAACTTATATAAGGATATGAGAGTAGGTGGCATAAAGTTCAATGTAGATCAACACCTATAGGACCCCTGCATAATCAATTATTGTTGACTGTAGTGGATAGTGAGCAAAAGGATGGTGTTCTTGATGATTGGCTTAGCCCAAAAATGATAATAATTAGTTAAAATGAGTATATAATGACCTTATGAAATATAATTATTCCTATAGGTATTTTTTACAACGGTCAACCATGTAGATGCACTTATAGGTGCCTCTTTCAAGCAAGAAACACAGTCAATCAACCTATAGATTTGATTAGTCAAGGTCAAAGGGAGAAATGAAATGTTTTATAATGGTTTTTGATCATTTTTAATACATTAATAATTATGAAAAATATATAAATATATCCCATATCATGAAAATAATGTATATAATTTCTCTAACAATGCAATATACAGTCATTTCTGATACCCTACACACAGTCACTCATTTGATAGTTTTCCTTGTAGTTTTGATAGTGTTTTAAGGATATAATGGTGTATTAAAGAGATGAAGATATTCAAAAATTGTCTATATGACTTGGATAATTTATTTACATATCCACCTTGTTTTGGAAAATAGGGGAAGTGCCCTCTATTTTGTCTTAGATAGAGGGCACTTCCCAAGGGTGCAAAC
The DNA here is from genome assembly GCA_037957365.1 of Torreya grandis. Classification (NCBI taxonomy): domain Eukaryota; kingdom Viridiplantae; phylum Streptophyta; class Pinopsida; order Cupressales; family Taxaceae; genus Torreya; species Torreya grandis. Next base: position 58,875 of record JARHVA010004526.1, read on the forward strand.
CCTATAGATTCAACATAAAAGAAATGATAAGGTGAGTTAAAGGTGGATAAGACCTTGAAAAAGTGTCTAAAATTTTTAATAAGACATAAAAAAAACCATTAATAATCATGCATAGGTGATTGAAACTCATATGGGTGTTCAAAATTCACACACCTATAGGTAGACCTATTAGGGCTCAACTAGGCCTAAAGCCCAACTAGAGGGTCAATTTCACTTCTATCCTTATATGAAAATTATAATTAATTGAAAATTATTTTTATGGGTATATAATATTTTTTTTAACTCTTAATGTGAAAGGATATAATAATAAATCCATTTCTTGGCTCAAAACACATTAGGCCTGTAGGGAATGAAGAAAAGAGCTAGAATAGGTAATTTTGAATGCTTGCACCTACTTCAATAATTTTCATGGGAGATCAAGGATATTATAAAAGTTTAATAGGGTCCTCAAAAATCATTTAGTGATATTGGTTAATCTATCCAACATTAGAACTTCATGAGCAATCCTTAGAGGGAAAAATGGCTTAAACCCCTCTAAAACCCTAGATAGTGACCCAATTGGGAAAACAAGTAAGGAGATACATAAAAATGGACTAGAATGGCTTGGGAGATGATTTTAGGTTATATAGGAATATTTATGGATCCTTCCCATTAACTTGAGTCCTACCCTACTTGTATAGACAGGGAGGAAATTAGCTTTTTTTTACTTTTTTTTTTGTTTTTTAGGTTCTAGGAAGAGTCAAGGGATGCAAGTCACATTGGGAAAAATATTAGGATTGGTTTAACCCCTCATGACCATTTATTTTAGTATAATATCTTTTAACTAGTTCTAAAATTAATCTCACTTCAGCCAGTCAAAATTGGCATAGTAAATAAGCTAGTGGGAGAGTGAAAATGCTAAGTGGGAGGCCTTTTAAGGTCTACCTAATGAATATAAGCCTATGTGAGGTTTTTAAATGTTTCATTCACTAATTTTTATGTATTTTAATGGAAAAATAAATCCAAATTAAGGCCAAGTGTGAGGGGTGAGTGAAATAAGAGTTATTTGACCTGTAGGCAATGATAACTCATGTGTAGAAGAATCCTGATGATTAGGAATACAACTAATGCATGGTGGAACATTTATATAACCCCTACCCATTATTAAAATAATTAATTATATCCCTAATAAGTTCTGGAGTGTTATAAAATGGCCAAATGATGAAGGTAGTTTTTATAGCAAGTAAAGAGGAGTCTTATGCCACATTTTATGAGTTTCATGTATTTGAGAGCCATTTGTCCTATCAAACCTTGCATGGTTTATCTTAAACTTCAATATCCCACATTTTTAACTCATTTTATTATCATTTCACATGCCCTATTGACTATTGGACTTCATTCTCTTCTCCTCTCTCTCTCTCAAATATTTTTAGAAGCCATTTTGGTTATTGTAAGGTAATTCCACACCATGTATGGCGAAGCCCTACTAGAATGAAATTTTATTTTACCTTTAAACATTTATTCAATTCTGGTTTGGAGTTCATGAATAATTTTCTAAGTTTTAAAAGTGATAATATTCTATCCTTTCTTCTCCTTATCCTCTAATGTTTATGCAAGAGTTCATGTTCTAACAGGTCATATAGAGTGTAGTCAAGTGTATTAGACTCATTTCAAGTGTAAAAATATTCTTTGAGTGAGAAATATACCCTTTGGTTCATGCAAGATTTCATGTTCTAACATGTCATATAGAGTGTATTCAAGTGTATTAGACTCATTTCAAGTGTAAAATTATTCTTTGAGTGGGAAATATACCCTTTGGTTCATTTACATTTTTTTGTTTTCATGCATATCACCTCTATATTGAAACATTGATGTTAGAACCTTATAGGACTTAAAATCTAGTGTGTATGCCTTGTTTCTTATTGAAAGAAGTATAATGGTCATGTGTAACTCTTTTCCCCACAAGAAATAATTAGTTAGGTGATAATCATTTCAAGATATATTTAGGGAGCTAGCCCTTTAACCTAGAGGCCTACTTCTACCTATAGGTAAACCCACATACCTAAAAGTATTCCCATGTTTCCCAAGTTTGGAAAAGGCTTGAACACCCTCTGCTAGGGTAAAATATTTGGTGACAACAATAGTTATACATTTTGATAAGGCTTTTATATATCTAGCAAATGGATCCATAGAATGATCATTTTAGACCTATATGTAGTAAAATGAGGGGACCAGAGAGAGAGAGAGAGAGAGAGAGAGAGAGAGAGAGAGAGAGAGAGAGAGAGAGAGAGAGAGAGAGAGAGAGAGAGAGAGAGAGAGAGAGAGAGAGATAAGGAGAGCACTATAGGCTCATTAATAACATCATTACATTAGGATTTAAATAATAAATTTAAAAATTCATAAGAACCATAATCCTATAAACACCTAAAATTGGTGAAATTACATTAGTCTTATGTTATACTCATGAAACCAATGAAATAAACATACATAAGACTAACCTTCCCTCTATGTCAAATCCCTATTTCACATGTTGGAACACTTGGTGGGATGAGAAACATCCCATATAATCAAGAAGATTAATATGTTACTCTTAGTTTTTCTAATGGATGCTTAAAATCTTCAAAATTTGAGTTTTAACTTCATTTTTTATGTATTTTTATTTTTAGCAACTCACAAGTGATTGACATCATTTTATTTCAAATTTAATAGAGATCAACCTCGATTTTCCCAAGCCAACATCGATTAGTAGAACTAACCACAGTCCCTATGTGATGAGTAAATCATGGAAAAAACATGAATAACAAGGGTTTTATTGTCTTTTTGACTTTGATTTTATGTCTAACATCCCAAATATTCTTTGTTTGACCATTTCATTGTAGTATCTAGTGATAATTTTTGGTTTTAAGCTCATTTTACTAACAATGTTTTTGTGAAAAACTATATTTATGATTTTTTGTGTTTTTTCAAGAACCAGCATTGACATCTATCTACCCACATCAACCCTTTTATGTACTGATGTTGATTACTCCTCTATGGATTGACATCAATCTCTATGGATTAGCATCAATCCCTAGGTGGATCGACATCGATCTCTGAGACAAAATATAATAAACTTGAGAGTTAAATCCTAAATATTATTTTCTCACTCACTTTTGGGATTGTAAGTAGGAAAAACCCCTAATAATTTGTAGGTCATAAGGTGAAAAATTCCAAGTTTAAGTATTGTTTAAATCTTACACACATTTTTTTTGTGCCTAAAATGAGCTTATTTATTTTTATACCTTAGTTGTTTTTTAAGCTTTTCAAACAAAAAAAATCCAAGAGGCTCAAATTTCACAAAATACTCGATTTTGGTGCACTAAAATAAAATTTCACATTTAGTTACATACTCCTAAGATTTGTTTATTTGTTGAAAGTTATTTATTTCTAGCAAACTGAATGACACATGTATGCTCTCCCATTGTCCCCTTTACGTAAATTGGGTGACCAAAAGTGCTAATTATTTGCCTCTATCATTTTATTCCAAAAGCATGAAAATAAATTCACTAAGGACCTCCTCAAATCAATATGGTTTGGGTGACCCCAAATGACCCTAAAAGTCTTTTCACTTGTATTTATTTTTCATGCATTTTGGCTTATGATCTGGAGTTCATCGCCTCCTCATGGTTTCTCTAGGGAAGCATTGACCCAAGAATTCATATGATATCATCATTTCAACACCACTCCATGGTGGGGCATATAAATTAAGTTGGTGAATTACTAGGATAGTAGTTTGAGTAGTTAAATTACTTCCATTAATGACTGTTGCCCTTAGAATGTATGATCAACTTAGACATCACACTAACCTAAGAAAGAAATGAATGTAGTGGTTGTAAAAAGGGAAAGACCTTTTCACAAAAATCAAGTTGATGTGGATCAAATTGATGTGAGCATCTCTTATGCTAGCCATACTTGGGACCATCTAGAAACAAGAAAAAATTGATAGTTTAGCACAATCCCACTTGTCATGGAAATAATATGATGCAAGGAGAGTAGACCAAAGTTACATGTCATATTATAAACTCTTGAGATTAGAGGGGGACCTAAAAAACTACTTTTCATGTGCTTTTACTTTTTGGATTAAAAAATAAAATTCTCACAAGAATGAGTATATTTATGAAATTTGACAGTATTATGCAACCTTGTTAGTTTTAAGATTTAAGACGTTGCACTTCGGTGTTTGAGTCATTTTAAACTTTCTTGTAGGGTTTTCAATTGAATTATATATATATATATATATATATATATATATATATATATATATATATACACACTATGTCAAAACCAGTCTTGTTCATACATCACTCCTTTGTTTGAGTAGGTGTTATGCTGCCCATTTGACATCATGCATATGCCTTAATATTTTTTTAAAATTGTTTGTGTATCTACTTAATTGAAAAGGGTATCATTATGTTAACGAATTCATTTCAAATTTTATGCATTGGATTTTTAAAACCAAAAAAATTATTACATATTTAGAGCATGATAATGTTGTTACATTGCTCGAATCATTTTAGAGACTTGTTTGCCTTGTGTCTGAAATTCCACTTACAAAATCCAACGTCACATGTGCTTTTTGGGATCTTTACTAGTGTCATTATATTTCCACTCTTGTCTATATTTTTATTTGTTTAATGAATCCTATTTTTCTAAGTTGACTTAGAAATTAACCTTGACAAGTTCAAATTTAAACATTGATTAATTTTTGCCTATGACTTGAGTAAATTTGGCCTAGACATTGATCTTTATCTTTTGGGTTCTGTAAATTAGGTTAATTATTTATTCAAATTGAAAACTATTGTTTATGCCTATATTTTGGGGAAGTGGTTTATCTTCCATATGCCTAAAAATTCATGTCTTTTACCAACTAACCAAGTTCATTTTTAAATTTAACTACCTAGTTTATGCCAAAGTGTTTCAAATTTGTTAGATTAAAATATATTATCTTGTTTTGTTTAAATTATAGCTTTTGTACCTTTTCCAAAAGACCTATAACATGCCTATTTTGAGCCTAGATTTTGTGCCTTCTTTGAAATACCTAGAAACTTTTATTTTTTTTAGATTAAAATTTTTTGAAATAATTTGTACCTAGAGTTTGGATTTTTTTTTTTTTTTTTTTTTTTAAATTCATCCACTTGACCTTTTTGTGTAAGACATTTGACATTAGACTATTTTGTACCAAGTTTTAGCATATACCTTTTGTAGATATAGCTCCATTCCTTTTACCAAGTTAGATCAAGTTTAAATCATATGTCCTTTGAACATTGTTTTAAAGATTTTTTATAACTCTAAGCCTTTTTACATTTAACATTCATCATTATTTTGAATATGTCTCACTATACTCATAACAGAGCTATGTACAATCTAGGATATGATAATGTGGTCATACAAGAAGACTTTATTCAAGACCCTTATGGTGATGACATAGTTTTTGAGATGGATCCCTATCCTCCTTAAAAAACTCAATTTGGGGAACAAAGCCAAGATCCTCTAGCTAACTATTTGGTCAACATGCCTCCATAATTAAATCAGGACTAAGAACAAATAACACAATACTTAGCTAGCATACCTTTGATTTTATACTAAGTTCAACAATAACTATACTATATTACGATGCCATCTACATATGATCCCTATTTGTTTGATTGCCACTTGATTACAAAAAAGGATGAAGTTTTAATCAGAGCTATAGAGGTAGGGACTAAGTTTCTAGTAGACTTTCCCCATGAAAATTTTCCCATTCTAGTTCAAGTTCCTTGCAACATATATTACAACCAAACCATCAAGTAAGACTCTTATAGAAATCCTCAAGTGCTTATGCCAGTGACATATAAAGACCTACTAATGTTAGTCATAGGAAAAGGCCTCATGGAACATTATTTTATACAAATGTAGATAACATATCATACCTATTTGAACTTATCATGTAATTTCAATAACATGGCTATGTCAAACACTCCTCTCAGTAAGCTAGCTCCTTCAATAGGATTATTAATCAATTTGATGGGCCAATGAAATTTAGGTATAAACCCATTCATACAAAGCAATTAAATTAGGGACATGTTTAATGCCCAATCTATTGAATAAGTGTCTACTAATTTTACATAGATAAATGTGCCAAATACAATGGATAACACACAAGTGTCATCCAATCAAAGCCAAAGTCGTGTAACTACAAAAACAACTAGACCATAACAAATACCTTTAGGTAACACCATGACTGGTTTATAATAGTATGGGGTAGGAAATTCTACATCCCAACCCCAAGAAGATACCTCTAATTCTCAACCAAATACTTATTCAATAATACAATTATAAGGAGTAAGTAGTCAAGTGTAAACTGGTGCCTTGCCCCAACAATATGTGATTAATGTTACTCCACCATAATAGGTGACAACTAGCATTCCATAATAATAGGCACAATCTAGTATACCAACATAGCAGAGGTAGAACATTCTACCACCTTAACAGAGGGCAACCACTATTCCACCTTGTCAAGTAGTGATAAGTACACCTCAACAGTCAGATCAACAAGCCTTCATAAACATTGCCTAATCATTAGTTTATATCCATTGGTCAATAATAAATGTCAAACATTATACAAGCATCTACTTCATAAAAAGTGTTTATACAATAATGAGGTACTACTATCCCAAAAGTACCAATCAATAAACAATTGCCTTTTATTCCAAATATGCCACAAATTCAATGATAGGGCCTTATTCACAAGTTCCCCTTATTCAACTAGGTTTGACTAGTCAGCAGCAAGTCCCTACTCAACCTAAGTAGGCATAGTACTTCACTCAAATCTATATACTTCCATCCCACCCATAATTACCCCAAAAATAGGCCTACATACTAAATCCAAAATAGAATATCACACCACAACATGTCCAATTCTAATAATTACATCTTAATCCATGAATGCATAGTCTTAGTTAATTGCCTAACCAAACCAACATTCCATAGCAAACCATGCCTCCACTATACCTCAATCAAATTAATCCAATTTTGACCACCTAGACCCCATGTCAAGTCAATATTATATCTATTTTCTTAGCACATGAACTATATAAAATGAAGGATGTAATTTCCACCATTCAAGTTGGGAAATAAACCAAGAAGTTTAAATTGAATGGTGTGTGTTCCTACACTTCAACATGGAGTATCTATAAATACCATTTCCTCTAGGGTACGAACCATTAAATTTTGACAAATACAAGGGTAAAGGGTATTCTAAGGCCTATTTAAAAATAATCTTTGTTGCTTGCTAGCAGGTGGCATACAATGAATAATACCTCCTACTTTTGTTTCCTTGGAGTCTAACAAGACAAGCTTTGGAGTGGTTTTCTGAAATTTCCTAAGAACTCAGTATCTAATTTTAATGACCTTTTAGATAAATTTGTGCATCATTTCTCCTACATTCTTGAATAGGAGATTTCATTGGTAGATCTGACTTAGGCCAAATATAAGGCTAGTGAAAGTTTTTCAAGTTACCAACAATAATGGAGAGCACTTGTTAGTCATTTCACTCATAGCTTACCAGATAAATAACTAGTCATTATGTTTACCAAAAATTTCACAATGATATATCCTACCATCTAGACCTATAGTATGCATATACCTTCAAAGAAATGATTGATAAAGGTTTATTAATCAAAAAGGCCCTTATTAATAAAGGTATTACAATCTTACCTTGTTAAATCAAAATCAAAACCAAAGAAATGGCCAAAATCAAAAGCACAACTAAGGCCGAGCACAACATCATCACTAGATTAGGCTAGTAATTATGAAAAATACAAGTAGTTTAATTGCAAAAACAATGTTTTTGGAAATGGATTAAAAAAGTCATAACATGTCCAAATACCATCTACTCAGCCAATGTTATAAAATGCAAATTAATCCTCACCAACAACCCATTCAACAAGTGCAACCTTCACAACACCCTAGACCAACTCAACAAATTCAATAACCTTTACCTTTAAAAACCCCTCCAAGGAGAAATTTACCTACTCATAAAGTTTTTAGTGACCTTAGAGAACACATTGAAGTTGTGTTTTACAAACTAGCTGCCTCTAATCTGATTAGTTAGACAATTTCAAAGTACTATCCTAAGAGCATTTATTATCCATATTGCTATAAGCAGAATGGGTTTTGAGAGGATCATCAAGTTAATGGACATAACCTATTTTGTTGTGTGAAAATCAAACATCTCATTCAAAATATATCAAAAAATGGGGAGATAACATTAGATAATGGAGCATCTACATTCAGTCAAAACCTGGGTATCTATCAAAACCCTTTTTCATAACATAATAATTAAAGATAACAACAATAAAAACAAAGGCTAGAGTAACAACAACAATATCAGTATCAATAATAACATCAGCCAAATGGATAGAACCAAGCTATAATGATTCCAATCCCCAATGGACTTACCATGCATTTGCACATGACTAAAACAAAGCTATAGGTCATATTGTGTGAGGTTGAATTTATACCATTACAATCAATCCAAGACTAAGTGGTAATAGAACATGACCACTGATAATCAATTTCAATCAACCAACCTATGCCAATGATCCTTACTTGACATGGGACTACATGTAGGCATACCAACAAGTAGATATTGCTACTTTTGGACCTTATACAGATATCTCATCATTGCCTCATGACCAAATACAAGTACACCAACAACTAAGACTTATCTTATAAGGCCACCTCCACCATCATTTTCTAGCAATAATGGCCTTGTATCTACTCCCAATTATCAAATCATAACTCAATGGTCAAATATTACCATTCCTAACCCATATCCACCTACCACCAAACCCTTTCAACCCATCATTTTGGCTAGGAACAAGCCATATACCACTATAAATGAAAAGACATTCAATATTTTGGAATAACTTCAGAAGATGCCTACACAAATTTACAATCTAGATTTATTGCATACATCAACTATCCACAAGAACATCTTAACGTAGTTCCTTACCCAATCCCAAGTTCCAAATGACATATCTCTAAACAAATTCCATGCTTTGGTTGGACATCTAGCCCCAGGCCATCAATTAACCTTCAACCAAAGTGATATGATATCCCTCGGACCTATTCATAACAATTCATTGTATATTGAATTTGTCATCATGTAGCATAAAGTGAAATATGTCCTCATAAATAATGGATCAAGCCTAAATATTATCTCTTTGAAGCTCATCAAGCATCATAGATACACAATAGTCAATCTCCACCCAAAAATGATAAATATTAAATCCTACAACAATGAAGAGTGGGAACCACAAGGCACCATTAGCTTATTAGTTATCATTGGGACCTTGACCCATGATACACTATTCCATGTGTTAGATCCAGACCTATCATATAATTTTCTCTTGGGTAGACCTTGGATACATGAAATTTGTGCAATCCCTTCAACATTGCACCAGTATATCAAGTTCTCTCATTCAGGCATGGAGGTCACCATTCATATAGATTTTCAACCCTATGAACATTGCAAACATTTAGAGGTTGAGTATGAGAGATATAACTACCACTTTGGCCTAGATCTAGTTCTTAGAAAGGACAATGGGAAGGAAATAATTTTTTATTTACCAAAATCTAATTGCATTAACCCAGATAACTTTTATTCATCTTCCCATAGACCACCTCCTAAAATTTCCAATCATTTTACCATCATGACTAATGGCCTAGGAGAGTACTTAACCTATGATACATTCCACATTGCCAAGATTATATAAAACCCCAAGTCTTATGGAGGATCTAAATCCAATCTACCTTACATGAAATGGTAACAAAAAGGAAAAGGTGAACTGCATACTCTAGCTCCTATCATTTTCATGTCAACCACTGACCAAAAACATCCATAATTTAATTAATCATATTTTTCCATCTCAATATCATTAAATAATGCATCATAACATCATCCTCTTCTTCCATAAGTAAATTCAATGCAAATTTTGAAGTGTGAAATCAAGGTCTCTTACACTCTCTTACACACTTCATAATTCTCATAAGTGGATTTATTACAAATCATATTACACACTTCATCATTATTACACACTTAATCTTCCTCATCATGGAGATATAGGACTAATTTTCATCTATTGATCTTCATCTTTATCCAGTGGTCCTCGTTCATTATCCAAGTTTATAAATTGGAAGGCTTCTTCCTCATTTCAACATGGCCAAATAGTGTAGTGAATCTTCACAAAATCATAAGGTCATCATCCATTGATCATCAATAATTTTTCATCCAAATCACACATAGCATAAGGGAAGATGATGTCATAATGGCACTAAAACATTGACAAAGACCTCAATCACCATATTTGGGCTAATCTACACTTGTATTATATAAAGAGAGAGAAAGAGAGAGATATCCAAATGAGAAGGTAAAATTGTGTTATTTATCTTAAAGTATGTTTTTTTATGCTATTTCTTAACCTTGCCCAGTCCGATGACATGTGCTTGGGTTTAAGGTTCTATGCATTTCATTTTTATTTCATATTATCAATAAACTAACTCCCTCTTAATCATGTGATCACAATACTTATCATAGTTTTTGGGCCATTTGCTAGCTCTTAACACCATGCAATGGGTTCGGGCACATCACATATCATAGGTGTGGCCTCGATCAACAATAATAGAATGGCATGAATATCTTCTAGGGTAATTATGACATACACTATGTCCCCATCCACCTCCCATGTACATGTGTTTATAGTCCTCTATCAGTGACCCAAGAACATAATTACCACCTCAATAATAAGAGGAATGTAACAAATCTCCATAATCCCCTTAAATATCAGGCTAATCAATTAGGTTTTATTCTTATTTAATAGCCTAGGAAATAGATCCAATATCTAACTCACATCCACAATCCTCCATAACTATGGTTGCCTTTTAAAAAAACCTCAACCAATAATACCTAGTCAATTTTTAACCAAAAATATAAAATTACTTAAAATCAAGATAAAAATAGAAAAATAATTACAAATGGACCATATTTCCTACTATATCAGTCATCTTAATGTTATGCTATTGTATTGTCCATGTAGTTCTCATCAAAAATTTTTAACCATATTTATATGGTATTTTCCATATAGTTCATCCCATTTTATATTGGTTAGATACATATTGTACTGGTTAGGTTATAAACATTCTAACTATATTGGTTATTCATATACATTATCAACCTTATAGCTTATCTCAATTATATTATCTAGATTTATGGAGTCTTGACCATTTTGTAAACATTCACTTTTGTTGCCCATCTACCATGATATCATCCATTACAATGACTTTCAACCACCTAATTGTATTGATCATTTCACACTACATCAGCTTGTTCATGATCTCCTACCATATAACTATATCAACATTGTCAATATAAATATCTCATAGTGGTTATGTATTCCTTATTACCTAAAATACCTAAATAACATAAGGCAAAATTATACCTCCTACCTATTTTCTATAAAAAAATTCTATACATATTGATGCTTGTTAAGGCAAATTCCACTACAAAAATTTACCCTAATGCATATATTGCATACATCTAATTTATCTACCCATTCCAAAAATAATTAAATCACATACCAATAGAGGGAGAGAGAGGAATGTATGGAGAGGGGGAGAGTGGGGAGATGGATAGATAACCTACTAAACTCCATGGCTCATATGACACCTCATTAGCAACCTCCTTTATGTCTTCATGTCATCCTCTAGCCATAGTCTCTTATCATTCCTGAAATGGTCATAGAGATATCTCTATATTATTACAATAAATAATGGAAAAATTATTTATTTTTTGGTCTATTTATAATTAGAAATCCAAAATTCAAATTTTATATTATTTCCCTCCATATTTTTTCATAGTTCCTTTTGACAAACCATAACAAGAGCTAGAATCCTAGAAAAGCAAGGAATTTTATGATACGAATGAAATTTATTTGTATAAATATGTTTAACCATAAATTTTAGAAATGGGGTATCTAAGGTTAATAAATATATAAATAGTTCTAACACAAGGGTGATAAACTAATCTATAGTAGGCTAATTAATAGAAAACTCAAATAAACAATATTTTGAATTTAAACACCTGAGACTATTAAAAATAGTATAGTATAATTATTAAAATATATTGAAATAAAGAAGAAATAATAGTACTTAGCTAGTTTAATGTATGGAGATAGATCTGAGCTAGAAACAAGTGTAAAGTATGACGGATCAGTGTTTTGTATCAATCATCAAATTCTATAAATTGTACATATGTGGTCATGGAGACTACCATTAATGTTAATATATGATTATGATGTAGGTGTCCAATATGGAATAATTATTGGATTTGGATACAACCAAATTCATTGTTCTAGGTTTTATGTTGTCTTTATGTTGATGGATTCATATCTAGGATATAGGTTATATATCTTATCTAATTGATTAGACCCTAGCTCTTCACCATTCTTCACTATTGGAATGAGTTTTTTGAAAAATGGGTTAGTGGGCTCACTATGTCAATATTCCCCAAAGACCTCTATATCAGTGGTCATTACCTACATAGCCAATAATCCAAGGATGGCCTTAGACATGTGTATTTCTCCCTTATGTGTGTGAAAGTGTGTGTACAAGGGTGCAATATAGTATATGAAGATGAATTAAATCATATAAAATATAATTAGACAAATATAAATAATGGGATCATATTTGATGATTCAAACCTATGATATTAATTCTCATATTCTTGATATTAAAATAGGAATGAATAATGTAAAATAAATTTCTTATTTAGTCAATTGATTTAGTTTTATTAGGAATTTTCTTGGTATTTTAATTGATGATGAATGAGAAGGTTTAAAATTTTTGAAGTATATATATCAATTAGGATCACAGTATGTGATCACATTATGTATTAAAATTCATGGTATAGATCATGGCAATGTCTAGAGGGTAATAGGACAAGCTTAGCAAAAAATCAAACATACACAAGATCACTCAATGTAATTCCAAAGAATGGTCTAAGGATACCTCATATAATGGGAATTTTTAAATGCCACACAATCAAAATGAATGACATATTTTAGTGTCCAATCAACTTAGAATGGCATATTCAAATATATAATCAACATACAATGAAACAGGGTCTAACATTTAAGGAACATATTTAAATGTTCCATAATCAAAACAATATCAAGTAATGTAATACACTCAAGGAAGTGACAATGTGCATAAATGAAGTATAAGAAACCATCATAAGTATATTATACTATTCCCTGCATATACGTTTTAGATAATTTTAAAATGATCATAAAGGATATGGAGCTTATATCAATCATGATCAAAGAAATAGATGCCCTCAAAATAATATATGATGTGAGTAGAGGAAAGGTCCAACATATGAAAATGCATATATTATTTGTATGGGTATGTTTATATAGGAATGAAATGGTATGTTATATACTAACATAACTCAAACAACATAGATGCCAAAGAGCTAGTAAAGGTCTAGGAATGTTGAATATTTTTATATTTTTGGGGTTATTTTAATGTTTTTTGTATTTTTTGAATATTTGATAATAAAAAAGTATATCCTATGATCCCATCCAAAGGCTTCTCATATGTATCTCCAAACTCATAATATGGTATGTGAAACTAGTGATACTGCCAAGTAGCATGCATAAGTGTCATATTTACATATGTAGTGCCATGCATATATGTAATAGGACTATATGGTCATAAGTAAAAAATATAATGAGTAGGGTTTAATGGAACCCATCATTAAGTGCTCTGTAGTTTCTTTGGAATAGTAGTAATTAGAACATGTTTAGCTTCTATCAGTAACTAAGTATGATGTGTAGGCACATATGAAGATTCTATGGAATCTATTGTATGTATCTAGTGCAAAGGCCTATCAATTATAGGCCACCTAGTAAATAGGATGTTTATCATAAATTTGATCATATTTATCATCTAAATCAGTTGGTATAACAATCAATTGTCTAAAATGTGTAATCTAGAAAAATGGTGAGGCCTAGAAAATGCTAGTTTATGTTGTAAGGGACAAAAAAACATATGTTTGTTTTCAAAACTAATTTTTAATTACATATTTTTAATCCCCTAAAAACTTATATAATTTTTTAAAAATGGCATTCAATTTTGAGGTCGTATGTAAAAGATATGATCTCTGGAAGTAAAGAACTCTAAGCTTTAGGATCTCTTGGGAGATGACTATTCAACACCAGTGCTACGACTATTAGACTCCAGATCTAGCTAAGAACATGAGAATTTAAATAATTTCAATGTTTATCTATTTATTTTAATTTATATGTGAATTATGATCATGAGGAATCTTAAATACAGATCTTAAAAGGCAAATTATAAGAAGAGAATAGAGGAGAAGATATAAAAGCATTAAATCCCCACATTCAAGTGGATGCAATTGAGGAATGCATTAATTTGTTCCTTTCATCAGATCATTATTTCTAAGTGTTTGAATGAGTTAAATAATATAGAGCTAATATAACTAGGATTCTTAAAAGGCAAGTCTTCCACCAAACATTGTAAACATCATTATAGGTTTGGGAGCCATAAGGTTGGTTTTTTCCTTGTAAGCCCAAGAAGGTAGAAAGCTTGTAAACTATAGAACATAATGGAGATGAGGAAGCATGGATTCAATATTTTTATATTTTTCTCATATTTATTTTCTATAGGATATGTCTTGTGTTATCTCTCTTTTTTGATGTGTTGGTTTCATTTGCCTTCATGTTTTCATTCCTTGAAACTAGGCTAATAGAAAAAACACATAAGATAGCTCATGATTTATCTTTAACAAGAATAGTCCTTGTTTGTTAAAGGTTAAGTAAATAAACATATATTATTTCACTTATATGTAAGCATTTTGAAAACATTCATGGAATAATAGAATGTTTAGTGTGTGGAGGAATTTATGCAATGCATGTAGCATGTAAAGATTACATGTGAATGGTTACATAATATTTTATATGATTTAGATGACAATAATTAGAGATGGAATACATATTAAAAAAACATTTTAGGTGTTGTTCTATGGCATATAACTTAAGATCAGCATCTTCTTTAAAATATTATGTATTATTGAAACTAAGAGTGGAATATCCACTGATTTTATGGATCAGATTGGTATCAGAGTGATTTTTCATTTTATCTTGAAAGAGTTTCCTAACACATTTATGCATTGTGTTATATATTATTCCATGTTAATTTGTTAATAAGGAAGCGTAATATATTTTTTTTCAAACTTTAGTCATCGGCAAATCTTTGAAGAGAGAAAGGCTTTAAGATCTTGAAGAAATAAACTAGTAAATTTAAAATAAAAACTCCAAATTAAGAATGTTGTGGCAATACTTGGAATATGAGAATTAGGAGCTAAAAGATAGAGTTATCATACAAGGATAATTTCTCATGGGTGTCATTGAAGGGTTTCAACATGATTTTCAAACCAAAGAAGAGAAGTTGGCAAAGTTCTAATATGGTGAAGGAGTTAAGGAGAGAGAAGAGTCTACCATGTTAAGGAGACCATCCACTACCAAAGATGCACAAACCATGACTAAGGTATGCAAAGTAATAAATTTGCCATATTATTTTTATTTACATCAAGATCAAGATGTTTATTTTGGTAAATTTGAGAAACATGATAAGGGTGTTTCCTCCAAGTTAATAATAAACATGGGTTATGATGGAAAAGGCCTTGGCATCAATGGCTAAGGAATAACTACTATCTTAATGTTTAAGGAAATACCTAAATACATAGGTATGGTAGATATTAGTGGAAAATAAGTAGATGTAGAATGATCCAAGATAGCTGAAGTAAGGAGAGCTTCAAAAATCAAAGAACCTAATCCATTAGCTCTACTAAAATAAGTCTACACCCAGACCACTCTTAGACCCTACCTAGCCTAGTGAGGTATGAAGATCAGATTACAAGGAAAGTATGTGTTGTAAGATAGAATTACACCCTTGTGGGAGAGTTTTTCAAGCTATCTCACTCCCATCTAAAATATTGGAACAACATCAGGCTATGGGTATCTTATAATGAGGTTGAACCTTTAGTATTTTTAATGAGGCTAGCTCCTCAGATGCTTCACTTCAACTTGTTTCGCACACTAAAATATACTACTAACTAAGCAAAAGGGAGATAAAGACAACATGAAATGGGAATCTAATCTAAAGATGGTGATGCACCAAATATGGAATGATTCAATTTCAGCTTGGAAGCCTTAATGACTACTAATGAATTTCATCAAGACACAAACTAATCTGATTCTATCTCAAGACCACAAGCATAAGTATTTGCATGGAGGTTAAAGGGAAACCCTACAATTTGAAGGATAAAAAGAATAGGTTTGTATGAGACACTATAAAGTTGTGACACTTCAAGAAGGCACCAATGTTTATCACTTCACACAACCTTTAGGGAAACAAAAAAATTGAAGAAAGGTGCATGGAGGATTCATACATGATGAAAAGAGATATACATTCTACAAGTTAAAACCCCCATAATGCACACTTTGCTCTAAACTAGAATCAGAAAAGTTTATCTTATTGCTTCAAAAGAGTGTTACAATATGATTTGATAGATTAACTCTATCACAAGTCAAGGGATCCTTTCGAATAAGGCTAAAAATCATATATATATATATATATATATATATATATATATATATATATATATATATATATATATATATATATATATTAGAAAGGGATGAGAGAAGAGGTGGGATTGCATGAGAAAATAGAGAGGGGGTTCATAAGTGGTTGTAACCATCACTATTGTCTTTGATCTCTTTTGCATTCAAATAATATCACTACCATGATCATTAGATAAACCATCCAAGATCACCACAAATCTCCTTGATCCAATCGTGCATTCAATTCTCCCTTTTTAGAGCTAAGAGATCCACATCAAAGGTAGTTGCATGTCTCCATTAATTGTAAATGATTTGATCCTTGTATTAAAAAATTTATGTACTCCTTCATTTTTCATGTCCTACATGTATAAGGATGAAAATCCCATATCTTTGAATCTAGACTGAGCCATGTTGCTTCTGCATTGAGCAACTATTTGTTAGAGATGATGGCCATGTCGAAGGATGAGAGCCTCTCCATTAATTACATATACCAATTCTTGATGTAAAACTTGGATAAGATCTTTCCTATAGATGGAAAACCAATTTAAGGACATTGGTTTTCCTATATCCATTTATGTTGATGTAAGTTTATAGATTGTGTGGCTTCTTTTGATCCTTATTAGGTCTAAAAGACCTATTTTATGAGACCCATCTTTGACATCTATACAAATTTTTTAGGATTTTCAAATACAAATGGATACTTTTAGGGGTTCAAATTTTGACATTTTTGGGCCTGTCTTGAAATATTTGAATCCAAAAATCCATTTGTTGAGCTTGAATTTTGACATTGGCGTGAACATCTCAATCTTTTTGGGTACTTCCCACAGGTTTTTTTTTCTAGCCAATTTCCTTTGGCTTTTTTGAAATGTCCCCTCAAAAATCTTGAAAACATCCTCCTTGAAAGTAAAGGACCCTTTGGGTTTTGAGAAGTGCCTTGTTTTCCTTGAGAAGTGCCCTTCTCAAAATAAAAATACCCTTTGGCATTTTTAAAAAGTACCTTTTCAAAAGGAAAGTATCTCTTGGTATTTTTCAAAAATCCATTAGAAACTTTGAGAATGCCTTTAAAAGCATGAAAATTTCCCTTTTAGCTGAGAAAAGTGCCCTTTAGTATTTAGGAAATGGTCCCTTCATCTTTTTTGAAAAGGTCTTTTACTTCAAGACAAAAGTTTCAAAAGAAATCTACCTTCAAAAAAATTGTCTCGAATAATTTTCCTAAAGGAAATGTGTCCTTTAGAAAATTCCTTCAACCTTTTGACTTTGGCCTAATTATTCCAAACTTTTACAATGTGAAAATTTTTATCAAAAAAATTAGGTTTTCAAAAAAATTATAATGGAACTTTTTGTCGAAAGAAATAAGCCTATGGGATCTTTGCCTTGGACAATTTTTTCAAACTTATTCCTTTCAAACCAATCTTTTTAAGACCTTTTCTCCTAAAAAAATGCCCTTCATAAAATTGAAAGTGGACTATTTATAAATTTTAAAATGGCCTTTTGGAACTTGGAAATAGGTTGTTTGCTTGAGAAAAACCCTTTAGCTTTTCCATTTTGGATTGTCGAAACTTTGTAATGGACCATTTCCCTGAACAAATCCTTTGGAAAAAATGAAATGGTCCATTCCCTAAGAAAAATAGCCTTTGGAGTTTTGAAAATAAGATTTTTACCTTTGTAAATGCCCTTCAAAAAAATCAAGTGACCTTCGACTTCTTGGAAAGAACCTTTTCCCTGAGAAAAGATATATTTTAGAATTTTTTAAGTGCCATTTCCTTCAGGGAACTAAAAAATACATTTCAAAAATTATTTCAGACAAAATGTCTAAAATAATTTATTTATATTTGAGCACAAAACTGAGATACAAAATCTTGAATAAATAACTCTTATCTAAAAAAGAAAACATTCCTTCAAGAAAATTGTGCGAATAATTTTCTTGAAAGGAAAATGAAACTTAGCTTAAAGTTAGGCCCAAAAGAATTTACCTTTCACTTAGTCTCCATACAGAGTCTAAAAAAATGAACAAGTAACTACTTATCTAAATAAGATATTTTACACTTATCCCTTTTAGTCTATGACATCTTCTAGGTTTGGGCTTGAACACCTTCTTGATCTTGAAACCATGAAAACTTACTCAAATCCTTCATCTTTGCCACATTGAGCTTGCTTCAAAGATTTAGTATGTGGGCTAAAAATGGCCAAAATTATGCACATGAGATCATTAAAAAAGTTAATATACGTTTTTTTAATTATGATCATAAATTTTTAGTTAATGGTTTGAAGGAAAATGCATGAATCATTATTTTAGGCCTTTTCAAGCTCACAGAATAAGGTATTCAAATATGAGAAGCACATTTAGTTGTTCATAGGCATGTAAAACACATGAATGGGATGTTAAGATATTTATTATAGATGGGGCAGTGTCCTATCTAATATCTCTAGGCATGAGTTTCGGATTCAAGTTGCAGTCCTTTATGAACAATCATTAACACCAAAACCTATATTAAACCTCCCTAAACCCTAATAAGGACCTGATGTGAAAGATTTTGTTCAAATCAGATTATAATGGATTCAAATTCCTATATAACATATTTTATCATGCATTAAACTCTCCCATGTACCTCTAGGTGGTGGTGGTTAGTTAAATGAGAGAGAAAATGTATAGATACAAGTTTATTTATCAATAAATTATTGTAGTTCTCAAATGTTGAATTGGTCAAGAAGAAAAAAATGGATGGCTAGAAGAAGATAGAGACTCATTTTACATTTCCATTATGTTTTATGGATATTTTATATCCTTAAAGATATATAAATTGGTCATCCAAGTAAACTAATCATAGATAGACCTAAGGCACAGATAATGCAAAACACAAGCAGAGATGAAGAGTTAGATTTGAGGTTTTATGCATGATAGCTTGATGAAATAAAGTGCATAAATAATTTATTTATTAATTTTAAGTCATGATAATTCTTTGGATAATATTTTGAATTTAATTTATGTGGTGAAAATGTTGCTCACAAAATGGCTTGTCTTGTTCAAATAGGACTGTCAGACATAACATCAAGAAATTGGTCTGTAAGACCAATATTTCCCATTAGACCATATGAATTTTCTATCTAAGGATGTTATAAATATCTCATATATCTATTTTTATTCATTATTATTCATGAAAAGTGTCTAAATAGACATTGGAGGTCTAATTCTTCATGATTGGATTTTGAGGTGGTTTCACAGTTCTAAGTGAGTTATATAGATGTTCTTGAGCCCTTATTTCCTAAGTGAAGGTGTTAAAATAATTTGGTGATGATCCTAAGGTCATGGAGAATATGTCTACATGTTTTATTTTTCATGGTTGAGTAACTTAAGGGTGTTTAATATTCATTATTGTAAGATAGACTTTTGAGGTACACATGCCTAATAGGGTAGTTTATCCTAAAGGAGCTTTCATGGTATGAATGAAGGATACAGGTCTAATCAAGAATGGAAGAGGTTACAATAGTTCTTTGGATAAGTGTTTGAATCATTTTTTTATTGTTTTATAAAGGATATATGGTCCTAAGAAGATCAATTATTAGCGTTAAGAGTGTAAACCTAATGTAATTAAGTCTCCATGAGACTTAAAGGAGGAGTAAAGCCTAATTGAGTTGTGGTAGACCAAAAGGGGTTAAAATTATGATTGAACCATGTTCATAAGATGTATTAAGACCTATTTTGATTCTAAACTAAGAGGTTGAAGGTGTGTGTCTAACAAAGTGGTGTGTGACCATAAGACTAGTATATATATAAGGCATGTTAGACCTATTTAAATATTAGAGTGTAAGTGAAGTAGAGTGTGCATTGAGATTAAGGAATAGAGATGAAATAAGTTATAATCATATGTTTATTTATCAATATACCATATTATTATCATAAATTAGAGTTGAATAAGTTGGTGCTTAGTCACAAAGGGATTTGTAGCTTCTTAATAATTGGGTGCTTGCTAAAATATTGGTCAAGTGGGTGCTTTACAGTCTGGGGTTGGTACTCTAAGTTGAGTTGTTTATCAATATAATTTTATCTTTTGTAAACATTTTATAAAACTATAGTTTACTTGATAAGTTCATAATGATTTTTATTCCCTTCAATTTTCTCACTCATATTGTGTTATGTTCATTGTTTCATGTCTATGTAATTGGTTTTTGATGCATTGATTGATTACTCCATTGCTTTGATGGTCAATAAAAGATAATTTATAGTTGTAAAAGTTTTTTAAATTCATTGATTCACTCCCTTCTTATTTAATTATTATTCTAATAATTGTTATAATATCTTGGTCCTATGAAGTAGGCCTAATATCTTAAAGGAGATCCTAGAAGCACAAGCATGCCTAGTCATCAAGTACAAGGAGGTTTCTCAACCAACAAGGTGCATCTCTTCAGTGGGAATAACTATGCATTATGGAGCGTCAGAATGTAGACATATCTAATTTATTTGGGATATGATATATGTCAATAATTTTTTGATGAATTCACTTCACCTACTACACCATCAACTAATGCAATATCTAAGAAGGCAAGTGAAAATAACTAGAAGGTAATGAATGTCATACTATGTGGTATTTCAAAGGCAAATTTTGTGAAGGTCATGCATTGTGATTTATCCAAATAAATTTGGGGATAGTTATAAACCATCTATTAAGGGTATAACAAAGTGAAGTTTAAAAAATTATAGACCCATTGAAGGTAGTTTGAAAGTTTGAGAATGGAGAATAAAATCATTGCATCTTATCTATTAATAGTAGATGAAGTGGTAAATGTCATCAAAGGTCTAGGAAAAAAGTTACAATAATCAATATTAGTACAAAAGGTATTAAGGTCACTGACATCTAAGTTTTATTTAAAATTCTCTATTTTAGAGGAGATCAAGGATCTCAGTAAACTACAGATGGCTGAACTTCATGGCATCTTGACTACTTATGAAATAAGAACAAGTGATGGAAAACCTTCTAAGAAGGAATTTGCATTCAAAGCTAAGAAAAAGTCACAAGTTAAAAATTTCAAAGATGATCTTGATATAGGCATTGATGATGACAAGATGGAATCCAATTTTGTTAGAAAACTAAGGAAAGGATCAGGTAAGTATAAGGACAAGTTACCATTTAAGTGTTTTAACTCTAGTAAGATTGGTCGCTTTGCATCCAAGTACCCTAACAAGGATAAGAATGAGCATGATGGAGAGCATGATGAACATCATGGTGAGGATAATAATTTATATAAGATTTACAGGATCAAAAAGAATTTTAGGAAGTATGAAGGCAAGAAAGGGTCATTCAAGAACAAGATAAGTTTCTATACCAAAGAAGACAATAGCTCCTCTGATATAAGTGACACAAGTATATCTAACAGTGATGATCACATTAATGATCATGATAGTAATGAGAATCTATTCATGGCCATATAAATAGATAATGAAGGTTTTTCAAAATGGAAAAGTCTTATGGAAGATGAATAATCAAATGAAGAAGAGGCTAAAGTGAACCTTGAGGTAGAATTCATGAGAAGTTTAGAGGAGTTGAAGTTTAAAAGAAGGAAGAATCAAAAATTGAGATCATTGGTTAAGAGTTATGAAGAACAAATCAATCTCTTTTAAGAGTTATTAAGTAGCAAAACCAATGAACATGAACATATCATTAAATAGTTAGAAACTCATATTGAGATTGTCACTACAAGTCTTAAGACCAAAGAGGAAGAATGCATAGAGTTTAGAATAGAAATGGAGTCCTTAAAGGTAGAATTGGATCAGACAATAATCAAGTTAAAGACATGTCATAAGTTTGAAAAGAATACTAAAATCCTTGGTGATATTTTGAATGATCAAAGGTCTCCACATGATAAGACACATCTTGGGTTGAAACAAGACCAAAAATAAAATAAAGAGATTCAAACCTCAAAGTACAATGGACTATCAAGAAGTGATGGTACCAATAGATTAAATACCTATGTATAAAGTCTAAAATATGAGACTCAAATTGACCATCAACAAGTCAAGAAGAATGTAACTTCTTCAAGAGACAACAAAGGTAGATATGTATAATTAAATAGTCATCAAAAGATAATTTTTATCAGCCAAACAAGGTATGTGAATTCTTTCAATAGTTACTATTTCTCATGAAATCAATATGGACATAGAGCTATAGATTCTGGACATAATACTAAAATCAATTCCTAATGGATGAATAGGATGAATGCTCATTTTAATAGTAGATTCAAAAAAAAAATCTACAACTGTAATCAAAGAGGACATATTATGAGGGATTAAAAGACAATGCATATAAGGAATATCAGTCAAGACAAAAGGGTATATAGTCATACCATTGAGAAGTGGATCAGTAAGTTAGACCTTATGGACAAAGTGAATGAGGATAAAATGACTAAAGGATAATAATATATGCTAGCTCAGACTACCTTTCATATCCAAGATGAAAACATGAAGTGGTATATAGATAGTGGTTGTTTAAGCCACATGGTAGGGGACAATATCAAGTTCATTTCATTGAAAAATAATGTTATAGGGATGATGAGATTTTGAAATAGCAAAATTGCCAATATAGTTTGCAAGGGAATCTTAAGTTTAGACAATGGCAAGACCAAGATAGAGAGTGTGTTGTATGTGGAAGGCTTGAAACATAAATTTCTTAGTTTAAATAAAACTTACAACCAAGGACACACACTAACCTTTCATGATAGAGGGTGTGATATAAGGAGAGCCACATCAAGAAAGTTAATTGCCAATGCTAAGAGGATTGAGAACAATCTATATGTCTTGAATGATATCAAGAAGGAGAGATGCTTTATTATCAAAATGGATGAATGTTATCTATGTCACAGAAGGTTATGCCACCTAAACTTTAATAATATGGAAAAGATAAGGTCTCAGAAGTCTATGAAGAATATTCCTAAAATCACCAAACCTACAAACACAATTTGCAAAACATGTCAACATGGTAAGCATACTAGAGGTTCAAGTCTAAGGAATATTCTACTAAAAGACCTTTAGATATAATACACACTGATCTTTGTGGACCTACAATAATCTATTGTATTAAAAGAGATACATATTTCATGTTACTCATAGATGACTGCACAAGAATGACTTAGATAATATTCTTGAAAGAAAAGTCAGAAGATTTTGATAAGTTCAAGGCATTCAAGGATCTCATTAAGAATGGAAAGATCAAATTCCTAAGATATAAAAAAAGGATGAGAGTTTTGGTCTAATGAATTTGATGACTTCTATGAGGTCCATGGGATAAGGAGATAATTCTTAGCAACTAGGACACCTCAATAAAATGGGTTAGTGGAAAGAAAGAATAGAACAATTTAAAAAATGATAAGGACTATGATAAATGAATTAAGATTGTCTGATGGATACTAGAGAGAGACAATGATTACTATAGTATACATTTTTAATAAAGGATAAATAGTATTAATGTGAACAAAACCCCCTAAGAACTGTGGAAAGGTAGACCTGCTAATGTGGAACACTTTAGAGTGTTTAGAAGCAAGTACTTCATCAAAAGTGATGAAGAAGACTTAGGTAAGTTTGATTCAAGGTCTGATGAAGGAATATTCTTTGGATACTCATCAATAACCTCAGACTATAGATGTTATACTAAGAGGTTTCATAAGATAGTATAAATCACCAATGTGAAGATTGATGAGACTAGTTCTAAGAAACCACACTCTCAGTCAAAGGATGTATCAGAGAATTTGGACTTCAAGAATGAAGAAGAAACAATAGAGATAGATGAAAAAAAAGATGAAGTTGAGGAAAGACAAGATTCAAAATGTCCTTCAATATATATTTAGAGAGACCATCATGAATCATAAATCATTGGCAACAAGGATGTAGGTATGCAAATAAGGAGAAGACTAGTAAGTAACCAAAATCAAGAGAATGTTTCTATATTGTCTAAGGTTTAACCTAATAAAATTGTATAGACAAGTAAAGATAATTTCTGGATAGATGCTATGAGTGAGGAATTAAATCAAATAAAAAATAATGAGACTTGGGAACTAGTTCCTAGGCCTAAAGATAAAAATGTCATTGGCACAAAATGGGTGTTTAGGAATAAATTGTATGAAGATGGAGAATTCACTAGGAATAAGGCTAGATTGGTATGCAAGGGGTATGCACAAGTATAAGGGGTAGACTTTGAGGATACCTTCACTCTAGTATCAAGATTGGAAGCTATTAGATTCTTTATAGCATATGCATGCTTCAAAGGATTCAAGGTATATCAGATGGATGTCAAATCAGATTTTTTGAATGGGAACTTGGAAGAGGTTGTGTACATAGAGAAACTTGAGGGTTTTTCATTAACAGGTAACATGGACTATGTGTATTTATTTAAAAAGTGTATTTATGATCTAAAACAAACTCCTAGAGATTGGTATAATAAATTAGACAAGTATCTATTAGACCAAGGATTTAAGAGGCGAGTTGCAAATAGTAATTTATACATAAAGATAGAATATCATCATCAATTGATAGTGATTGTCTATATGGATGGCATCATATTTGGTGTAAATAATGAGAGTATGACTAAGGCCTTTTTAGATGTTATTAAGAAGGAGTTTGAGATGTCAATATTGGGAGAATTTTCATTCTTCCTTGGGTTACAAATCATTCAATCAAAAATAGGTATATTCATCTCACTAGCTAAGCATATAAGATAAATGTTGAAGAAATTTGAGATGAAATATTGCAAGGTAGTTATCACACCTATGATCATAGTGTATAATTTAAGCAAGGAAGATGAATCTCCAGAAGTCAATTAGATATATTATATGTCAATGATATCATGTAAGCAATAGGTCTTATGAGAAGATTCTAATAAAACCCAAAGGAAAACCATTTTCAAGCAGTCAAAAGGATACTTAGGTATCTCAAGGGGACTATGGAGTTTGGGTTGTGGTATCTAAGGATAAAGGTGTTTAAATTAATAGCCTATAAAGATGTATACTGGGAATAGAGTCTAGAAGATAGGAAGAGCACTAGTGGAGGAACTTTCATCTTAGGGGAGTGCCTAGTATCATAGATAAGCAAAAATTATCCATCAATGGAATTATCTCTTTGTGAGACTAAGTACATTATAGCAGCTTGATGTTGTACTCAAGTATTATGGATGAGGAAAACCTTAAAGGACTACAAAGTTGAGTATGATAGTCCTAGTCCTATCTTTTGTGATATTATAAGTGTCATGATTGTATCAAAGAATCTAGTCAAGCACTCAAGGACTAAGCACATTCACATTAAGTATCATTTCCTAAGAGAATAGGTAAGTGAAAAAATGTCAATCTTGAGTATGTATCTAGTAAAGATCATATTTCAAATATTCTAACCAAGCCACTTCTAAAGACAACATTTGAACATCTAAGACAAGAATTGGGTGTAATTATTACCCCTGACAGTCATTAAATAAGTCAAGTGCTTAGGGGGAGATAATTAGGTGGTTCATTATCTCCAAGATAATTTGAGTGGTCTTATGTATCTAATTCCTTTTGAAGGAGGTATGCATGGAGATATGGGGAGTATGTTTGTATAATGCTTTATAGACTCATAATTTTGTGTGTTGTTTTTTGGTTGCAAGACATGTGATCCAAGAAGTTTTAAGTACCTCTTTATCATTCATGTCAAAGGGGGAGAAAGTTTATAATGGGGGAGAAATAGCCTATTGAGATAATTTTTGAAGAGTAGTTACCATCAATGATAAACGGGGAGATTATTGAGTATTGTCACTAATGTCAAAGGTGCATCTTATGAAGGTTGATTTCAAATGTGATTAAGGACTGATGGTAGTGTGTGATGTGATGATATGCATGTAAGAGTGTTGTTTTTTCATTTAATAAATATAAAGAGATAATTTTAAGACAACTAATGTCTTATTTCTATGTGATTGATATATTTTCTTATTTCAACATGGAAGGTATAGGTCATTGATGTGAAGTGCATAGGAAGCATAGTGATGACATGAAGAGGTACGTGCATGGTGAAATGAATGAAAATAGGCATGTTAATGTTTTATTTAAATATTTTAGAATGTGAGTAAGGTATATAAGCATTCAAGAGAGTTTCAAGGTGAGCCTATAGGGATAGGACCCTCATTCTATGTCTACACCCAAACCACTCTTAAACCCTACTTGGCTTCGTGAGGTATGAAGATCAAATTACAAGTCAATTATGCACATGAGAGCATTTAAAAAGTTAATATAGGTTTTTTTAAATATGATAATTAAGTTTGAAGTTATGGTTTTAATTAAAATGCATGAATCATTGTTTTAGGCCTTCTAGAGCTCATAAAATGAGGTATTCAAACCCAAGAAGCACTTTCAATTATTTATAAGAATGTTAAACCTATAAATGGGAGTATAATTTATTTATAAGATATAGTTAAGGGTCCTAAATAATATATCCATGAATTATTTTTGGATTCAAGTGGCAGTCCTTTATGAACAATCGTTAACACTAAAACCTATGTTAAACCTCCCTAAAACCCTAATAAGGACCTGATGTGAAGGATTTTATTCAAATCATCTTATAATGGATTTAAATGACTATATAATAATTAAAATAATGTAATAAACTCTCCTAGGTACCTCTTGGTAGTGGTGGTTAGTCAGATGAGAGAGAAAATGTACAAATATATGCTTATTTATCAAGAAATTGTTATAGTTCTCAAAATTTAAATTGGCCAAGAAGATAAAATGGATGGTAGAAGAAGCTAGAGACTCATTTAGATTTACATGATGTTATATATATATATCCTTAAATTACTATAAATTGTTCATCCAATTAAACCAGTTACAGATGGACCTAATGGTGCATATAATGCAAAACCCAAGCAAAGATGAGGAGTTAGATTTGATGGCTAGTGCATGATATATTAATGCAATAAATTTCATAAATAATTTATTTATGATTTATAATTCATTATCTTTCTTTGTATAATCTTTTTAGGTTAGTGTATGTGGTGAAAATGTTGCTCACAAAATCGCTTGTCTGGTTTAGATAGGACTATGAGACATAAGGTCAAGAAATTGGTCTGTAAAACCAATATTTTCCATTAAACCATATCAATTTTGTATCTAAGGATGTTATTAATATTTCATATAACCATTTATATGCATTAGGAGTCATGGCAAGTGTCTACATAGGTGTTGGATGTCTAATTCTTCATGACTAGTTTTTTAAGTGATTTGGTAGTTATGAGTAAATAAGTTGCAGAGATGTTATTGAGCCCTTATTTCCTAAGTGAAGTTGTTCCAATAATTTGGTGATTATACTAAGGTCATGTATAATATATAAAAAAAATTCATTTATCATGGTTTATTATATTAAGTGTGTTTAAGCTTCATTATTATAAAATAAACTTTTGAGGTACACAAGCCTAATAGGGCAATTTGTCGTAAAGGAGATTTCATGGTATGAATAAAGGATATAGGTTTAATAAATCATGGAGGAATTCAAGATTTATTTTGATAAGTTTTTTAATGTTTTTTTATTTTTGGATAATTCCATCCTACCCCAATAAGATTAGTTTTTAGCATTAAGAGGGCAAACCTAATGCAATTAAATCTCCCTGAGATCTAAAGGAAGAGTAAAGCCTAATTGAGTTGTGGCAGACCAAAATAGGTCAAAATTTTGATTGAAACATGTTTATAATGTGTCTTAAGACATATTATGTGGATGAACTAAGAGGTTAAATATGTTTGGCCTACTAAGTAGTGTGTGACTATGAGACTAGTATATATACAATGCAGTTTAGGCCTATTTAAATATAAGAGTGGAAGTAAAGTAGAGTGTGCATTGAGATTAAAGAGTAGAGATGAAATAAGTTATCATCATATTTTGGTTTAGAAACAAACTAGATGATTTTTGTAAATCAGAGTTGACTAAGTTGGTGCTTAGTCACAAAGGGAGTTGTAGCTTCCTAAATTGTGTGCTTGCTAAAACATTGGTCAAGTGGGTGCTTGACAGTTTGGGGTTGGTGTTCCAATTTAAGTTGGTGCTCAACATAATTATATGTTTAATAAAAAATTATAGGATTTTAGTCTAATTTTATAATTCATATTGAATTTTATTCCCTTCAAGGGTTTATCACTCATATTGTGTTATGCTCATTATTTCATGTCTGTGTAATTGGTTCTTGATAAATTAATTGATTACTCCATTGCTTTGATGGTTAATGAAAGATAATGTATAGTTTTAAAATATTTTTAAGGTAATTTATTCACCCACCCTGTTATCATTTAATTATTATTCTAATAAAAATTAGTCGATAATCATGAGTATGAACAACCTATTGCAACATAGAGGTTGTATCATTTTTAACTTTCTCATGTTCATGTTGGTTTTCAAGTTAAAATTTTTTCCTTCTCAAGTTATTTTATCATGTGACAATATGGGTAGAAGAATAACTATACATTGAGACAAATCTCTAAGAACAATTTGAAAACCAAGATATCACAAGGTGGCAGTAAGTTGGTTTTCATTTCCTCTCCATGAAAATTCATAATTACACCAAGTGTAACATGTCTAGTTAGCTACCAATATTTTATCATGAATTTGTGAATTAAAATGAATATATCATGGATATATAGGTTATTTTCCATAAACTAAAACTATTTTATTAAGCCTATGTTGGTTTTGGTATGAACATAACACTTTAAGCAAGTTGTAGCATGCATTTTTAGTTGTGTATGCACATGGAAAAAGGTTGTAGTAGGCTATCCAAACAAGTTTTGGTGTAATAGTAGTTGATATTGCATTTGTTTTGATGAAAAAATTTAAGTTTCAATATATGAGAATCTTTATAAATGGATTTTTGTGTTTCCAATCCATGTATACTGCACTTTTGTAAGATCCAAGATATGGGTAATTTATAATAGTGATGAAATGTAGTAATACCACCTATATAATGCAATATTTTTAATCTCTTGTTGGAATCATTATGAATATCAAGGAGGATGTTTTATGATCATATCCTCATGGATAATTTCACCCTTGCCTACAAGAATGTGTATTGCATCAAGGGGGATAAGAGGAATAGGCACAAATAAGATCAAGACACCAAAAAGTGCAAGAAGGTTAGTTGGTAAAAATTGGAACTTGAATAAGGAATAATCTAAGAGTTGATCATATTGGAACTTGAACCAATGTATTTTCCAATATATAATCAAAAATGAACCTGAAAGGTATTGTCCAAGAAGATGATAAGATGGTTTCTCACTTGGGAAGATAGAAAGTAAATCTTCATTAATTTTTATAGATTTTGTGGGAACTAAAAGCCTTAAATTTTGGGTGTGTGATTTTAAATTTGATCATGTTTATCATCCAAATCAATTGGTATAAAAATCAACTATCTAAAATGTGCAATATAGAAAAATGTTGAGGTTTATAAAATTCTAGTTTTTATTAAATAGAATAGTATAACATATGTTTGGTTTCAAAAGTAATATTTAATTACATATTTGGATTTACCTTGAAAAATTGGACAAGTTTAAAAAAATAGCACTTAATTTTGAATTCATATGCAAATTTTATGACCTTTGTAAGTCAAATAACTCTTAGCTTTGGGGTCTCTTGGGAGCCAACTATTCAACTATGGCACTAAGCCTGTTGGACTCCAAATCTAGCCAAGAACATGGGAATTTGAAGTGTTTAAATGTTTGTTTTTTCAATTCAAGTGTTGGATGAATTAAAATCATGAGTAAGATTAAGAATATGTCTTAGAAGGTAGGTTACAAGAGGATAATATAGGATAAGGAAACAAAGCATTAAATCCAAGCATTCAAGTGGATTCAATAGAGGAATGTATTAAATTTTTCCATGTATAGGTCATTTTTCTACATGTGTGAATGAGTTAAATACTAAAAAATCAATATTGTTAAGTTCAGTAGTTTTTATTTATTGAGAGGCATGTCTTCCACCAAACATTACAAATATCATTATATGTTTGGGAGCCATAAGGTTGGTTTTTCCTTGTAAGCCCAAGAAGGTAAAAAGCTTGTAAATTGCAAAACATAGTGGAGATGAGGAAGCATGGATTCACTCTTGTTGGAGTTTCATCATCTTGAGTTTCTCCAAGGTATGTCTTGTGTTATCTCACTTTGTTAATGTGTTGGTTTCATTTTCATGCATGTTTTCATTCCTTACAACTAGGTTAATACAACAAGCACATAAGAGGGCTCAATGTTTATCTTTAACAAGCATAGTTCTTATTTATTAATGGTTAAATAAATTGACATCTATTATTACACTTATATGCAAGCATTTTAATTGTAGTCATGGAGTAGTAACATGTTTAAAGTGTGAACGAATGTATATAATGGATGTATCACATGAATATTGCATGTGAAGTGTTGCATTATATTTTATATGTTGTATATGAGAGTCAATAGAGTTGTAATACATAATAAAAAAACATTTTAGGTGTTTGTCTATGGCATAGAACTTAATAAAAACATCTTCTTTAAAATAATCCATATTGGTGAAACTAAGAGTGGAATATCCATTAGTTTATAGATCAGATTTCCTGTTGCTTGACCTTTCACAAAGGATAATTCTTAGTAGATTTTATAATTATTTGTCTTGGAATAATATTATCTTTCTTAAGTGGATGTTCATATGGAATTCAATTAATTATGACTACCATGTTGGTATGAATATATTTAATACACCCATGCACTATATGGTAAAACTAATATATTGGTAACCACATGTATTGGGCCAACCTGTTAAGGTAAATCAATCTCACCAATAATGTATTGTGATGTGCCATTAAATTATCTAACCATTTTGGTTGAATATTTCAAATCATCATGTGTATATCCCAAACATGTAAGTAGTGTCATGGTATGTGTTCTCACAAGCACCATTTTCAATCATTACAATATATATATGTTGATGGTCAAGGTATGCTTGAATAAATAATGAATGAATATTTGAGTCATCTTCAAATATTTGATTGTCATCAAATTTAATATAAGGTATTTGAAACATAGAAAGTAACGTGCATGCATAAGTACCAATAACTCTATCTAATGGGAGCCCATTATGTGATGGAGGATGATGTGTATTGTATTTCATTTGCACTTCTATGTATTTTTTAAAATGATATTTCAAAGGATTGGTAAATATCTTATTATTATGGTGATCACCAGGTTATGAACCTAAATCCTTTAGAGGGTCATCAAAGGTAATATTTTATTCATTTATAAGATCTTGAATCTTATGCTTCAAAGTATAACATATGTTCATATAATTCCCAAAGCCTTGGTGATAGTCACAATATGAATTAACATCATATCCTTTGGGTATAGGTTAACTCATATCAACTTCTATAGAAGGAGGAATAGATATGAAATAAAACTCCACAAGCTTTTAAAGTAAAGAATATGGAGACTCAAGTAATCATTTAAATTGTCTCTTAGGTACATTGGATAAGATGAATCAAATAGGTTGTTGTGACACTTTAATAACCACTATTGTTGCTTCTTTTTTAGGTTTTTCGGCTTCACCTTGTAGTTTGGTTTGATATGGAACTTGGTATTAGATGTAGTTGGTGTGTTTTCTACATACTTAAAACTTTTTCAAGGAAATAAGTTTCATTTCAAGTTTTGTCTCTAAAAATATGGCATAAGTCATCAAAAGATTTTAAAATTTTGAAAACAATGGACTCATGTAATGGGGTAAGTAATATTTGCTTGAAATTGGCTTACAGTTCTTTACCTAACATTAGATTTGTCATTTTTTCCAACATTGTTTTATTTCTCAAAACATATTCATTGATAGGTTCATCGATTCCTTGTTTGATATTTATAATTTGATGATATGACAATTTTTCAGTGATGTTGATAGAAAAGTATGATAGGAACTAATTAGATAGAGGTTTGAATTATTTCATTGATTAGAGTGGTAAATCATATAATCATTGTAAAGCATAGTCTTTTAGGTTATAAATAATTTGGTCAAAATTATATCATTGAAGGCATAATCAAGACATGCCACATATAAAGATCAGATATGTTTTTCAGGATCACCCTTACGTAACATCATAAAAATTGAACTTGGGTACAACAAAACTAATTCGGGGTACATGTATATTTTAGGTAAAAGCGGATTATGTAATGCCTCTTATAAATAAATATAATAAGGTGCCTTCATATAATATCATTTAATATTAGTAACCTTATCTCGAAATAAAAATATAATTTGTACAAGATCTTGCACATTTTTATCACTAAGGTTTGAATTTTAAGAAGTCACCAAAGGAGGTGTACCCATATTTTGAGTTGATATCAACATTTAAACTAGTAATTGGGTTGAAGTACTAATAGTTCTCAAGGAGGATGTATCAATAGTAAGATTTGGTCTAGGGAAAATGGTGTAAACACATAACCCATGTCCCCATTAGATGTATTATGCAATGATTATCTCAAGGGGAGGGTTACATATATATGGGGATGTCCCATGGCTCTAATAGAATGATCGATAAATGCACTTGGTTATTTATTTGTGTGTTTTTATTTTTAAATTTATAATATGATTATGAATATCTCATTAGTGTCTCTATGGATTTGATGGATATTCTCTCAAAACATAACAATAAATTTACTTGCTCTTGATCTATTTATTCATGTTTTCATGATTAGAATCATCTTATATGATAGCCTCTTCAATATTTTTTTAGTTTCATTATTGACACTTTCATTAGGCATTAGATTTGATACTTCATTATTTTGAGCCATCTTAGAAGGAAATAGAGGAAGCTCTCAGTGTTAAATAGAAACACCGACTGATATAGGGATACACATAAGTTGTATACATATAATAAAATAAATAAAAAAATATAAAGTAAAAACCTTATGAGGATGAATACCCTAAGTCAAGATATGGTTTTTATAAAGAGACACAGAGGTCAAGTTCACCAATGTTTAACCCTAAATTATAGAAATGGGGTGTCTAGGGTTAAAAAATATAGAAACACTTATAGCACAATGGTGATGAACTAATCTATAGTAAACCAATTAATATAAAACTTAGATAAATAATATTATAAATTTATACAATTGAGATTGCTAAAAATAGTAGAGTACAACTATTGAAACATATTTTAATAAGTAAGAAACAATAGTACTTAACTAGTTTATTATGCACAAATAGATCTAAACTAGAAAAAAGTGTAAAGTATGTAAGCTTAGTGTTCTGTATTAGTCATCAAATTCTAGAAATTTTACCTTTGTGGCCATAGACACTAGCATCAGATCTAGACACTACATTGATGTTATTGTCTAAACATGACGTAGTTATTTAGATTGAAATAATGATTAGATCTAGATGTGACCAACTTTGTTGTTTCAAGTTTTTTGTCACTTTTATATTGATGTATTCATATCTAGGATACATGTTGTCACTCTTTATTAATTTATCAAACCCTATCTCTTCACCCTTGGAATGAGTTTGCTAAAAAATGGGTGAGTGGGATCACAATGTTGAGTTACCCCAAAGACCCCTTTATCCATGGGTGTTACCTACATATCCAATACTCCAAGAATGGATTCAAACTTATGTATTTCTCCCTTATGTGTGGGATAATGTGTGCACAAGGGTGAATTATACTAATATGCATGTAGTGATATAGCTAATAATTTGAAAAATATCGCTCATGGCCTACCTTTTGAATACTTTATACTTGTAATATGATTGTTCATATGGTTAATATGAAAATGTGGATAAGTAAGGATAAAGTGATTTTATTATCGATTGATTTAACTTTAGTAATTTTTTACTTGGTAGTTTGATATATAATGAATCAGAAGGCTTAGAATTGTATTTATACCACACCTTTTAAAAATATTTCATGGTAGGGATCAATCAGATAATAAGGCTGACCCATAGGATTTCATCATTTTTAAATCTGGATGAATTTTGGCTACTAAACATCAGATAAGGATTTGGACACTACAATTAGTAGTAGTGTCCCTTTGTGGATGATAGTGCCTATAGGGCTAGAAAATAGGTACTGATATGAAACTAATAGTGAAGTATGTTTATCAAGTTTTGAACTTTCTATGTAGTATAGGAGACCTAGGTCATCAAAATGATATGAATTAGACTAACAGATAAGAATTTAGGCATAATGAGATGGTTAATGTGATATTTTTGACTGTATGGAGGTATAAAACTAAAGGGTCTATACCTTTTTTATATTTTTCAAACATAAAATATTAAAATGTTATAAATATTTAGTTTTATTATCTTAAAAAAATGTATTTTTATCTTATTTTGTAGGTCTACCCATCATGCTTCCATATTGGCACCTAACATCAATACCATGCATCATCTCTATAGTTGGAAATGTAAGTGAAGGTATGAATTTTTATTTATTTACTTTCATTTATCAAAATTTCCTTTATACTATCATTTTATTATGTTTATTTCCAAAATCAGCATCCCACATTACATTAGTATGGCATGTGATGATGTTTGTATGTATATATATATATACATACATATATATATATATATATATATATATATATATATATGTATGTATATATATATATATATATATGTATGTATGTATGTATGTATATATATATATATATATATGTATATATATATATATATGTATATATATATATATGTATGTATATATATATATGTATATATACATATATACATACATATATATATATATATACATATACATATATATATATACATATACATGTATACATATATATATATATATACATATACATATATATAAATATATATATACGTATACATATATACATATATATATATATACATATACATATATATATATATATATACATATACATATATATATATATATACATATATATATATACATATATATACATATATATATATACATATATATATATATATATATATACATATATATATATATATATATATATATATACATACATATATATATACACATATACATATACATATATATATACATATACATATACATATATATAACATATACACTAGTTTTTTTCATCTTTATCTTTTACTAATTTTCTCTCTTACAATACTCATCAATTCATCAAACTCTCTGAGTGTAGCTCCTAAGGAGTGCACTTAGAAAGGGGTGGGTTTAAAAGATATTTTACATATTATCTAGCCATACCTTCACCACTATTAGTCTGGCCTCCCATGAGTCTCTTTTCTCTTTTCCTTCTCCATGTTCTTTTGTTTAGTTGCACAAGTTCCCTATATTTTATATTATATCGACACTTTTTACATATATATTTTCTTTCTCATTTATCCTTGTATTATTGACACAATCCTGAGATTTTATGTCTCTTGTATACTTTATTGTGACTAATGATACAATAATGGGTTAGTTGATACTATTATAATATATTCATCTAGATTGATATTTTTGGCTTAGATTTATATTTTATTTATATGTTTGGATCCACATATATGGGTCATAAATATAAATTTCAACACACAAAATTTGCATCTAATATGTTTTCACTCACATTTATGCCCTTAAGTAGTAAAATGAGGAATTCATGGATAGAGGCTTATTCTTGTGGAGGTCAAGTCTTTCTCAAGATAATTTAAGCTCAATAGGAGTAATATTAACCAAAGAGGTGCCCCATATTCATTTGATTCCACAATTAAGAACACATAGGTCTTCATCCTTATCATTTAAAGTTTACACCTATAATATCTCTTGCAAAGTGCCACTAGATATAAGGTAGAGATTGATGCACTGACAAGTCAATCCAATGTATGTATCTCTATCCCCATTCTCTTTATTTTTAATTTTACACTAAGTATGTTAGGTTTTTATATTATATTATTATGTATGTTTTTTTACTAGATTATTTTACCTTTATTCCAAATTAGTTGTTATATTATAGGGTGCTTTGGATTTCCATTACAACCACATTTTAGGACCTAGTCTAGGCCACATTGTCTTAGACTATAACTAAAAATAACTCTTGGGAATTTATATCTTGTTTATTTTAATTTATTTACCATATTGGATCTAAGGTATCCTTTTTCATCAATTATTTTCATGTGGTTTCCTTATTATATCCTTGATACCCCTTTTACAACCATTTCTCTACATCATTGTTTTTATCTTGGGACCTAGTTATACCCCATATCCCATATATTAGGTATAGGTTTTGGAACCCTATACCCATGATATTGTGTTTGGATTAATTTTTAATATATCTACAACCACCTCTCATTTATTTTTTTAATTTACATCTACGCTCTAATTTGATCTCATGTATATACTTTAGTCTATATAGAAGAATAGGATTGTTGTCTTGATCATCTTATCCCACACATACACCTCACACCTTGTGTCCACAAAAATACAAAAATGTTCCTTTGGCATGTAAATTATCTAGTACCTTGTCTAAATCATCAATACTGATAGTGTATATGTCCACCCAAATAAGATCCAAGTCATCGTGGAATGGCCACTCCTAAAAATACTCACAAAAATATGGAGTTTCTTGGAACTATCTAATTTATCTTGTAAGTTAGTTCCTCTTTTTTCTTAAATTTCAGTGACTCTAAAATAGGGGGAAATGAGAAAAAAAATATAATTTTGTATATACAAAGGCACCACATCAATATTTTGCACAAATGAATTAGATACTCTATTCAGTGTCATTTATTATCTTATTAGATCTACAACACTCATTTGAGATTGTGATATATGCCTTGGAGTATGTGTTCAGTGATGTCCTCACCCAATAATGGAACCCATTTTTATACCATAGTGATGAATTATCTAACATAATACATAAGTATTCTACATATGAAAAGAGTTTGTATGTCACTATGTAGGCATGAAAATAGTGGAAACACTATATTCTAGGCCAAGATACCATCATACATCCAAATCATAAACCTTTACAACTTATGAAGACACAAAGAAAGTTTTACAATGACCATCATCAAAGATGGTCCACCTATCAACAACATTTCCACCTCAACATTCAACATACGAAGAAAATTTCCAACTGAGTTGTTACCTATTCAAGTTGAATTCCATTATAGTATTTATTATTCTTGACTCTTACTAGCATGAGATGGCAAATTTATCTTAGTTGTATGAATGAGACTCTAACTTCTAGGACATATACCAAAGATTAAAAAGTTACATGCATCATCCTAACTATAATTTTCATGAGGGTAATATATATCATATGAGATACCTTATTATTCCTATAGGTGATCATTAGAAAATGATTTTGGATGCTCAATAAAATAATGGTAATTTTTTACAATTATTTTTACTTTCCAAAGCTTTGTCATGGTGTCACTAGATACATCAAGTCTTGCATATTCTTATTAATTATGAATCTAACCAATTATAATAAGGGTATTTATACACCTCTCCCTAATATAGAAATATCTTATAAGTATGTCTCTATGTATTTAATGTTAATTATTCCAAAAATAAAGCATGGTGATTGTTGAATTTATGTGGTGGTTAACATGTTCTTAAAGATCAAAGTTTTAACACCCTATAAAAGGGGGTCTCATAAAAGGAGATATCCAAACTCTTCCTCAAACATTTTTGGGTTGATTTTGGCCTACCACAAAGTATATTTTTAAAATGAGATAGAAATTTTATTGGGATTTTATGGTCTAATTTATGGTCCATGATGGAAAATAAATTTAAACAAGTCCACTATATTCCATATCCAAATACATAGGTAGATAGAGGTGGTTAACTACATGATTGTGTGTCTTTTTTGGATATACCATTCAAAACATCCACACACATGGGATGAAATTCTTACATATGTCCAACATAGCTATAATTTAACTCTTCATATCTCTATGAGACATATTAAATTACAGGTAAGTATTGAATTTCAACCATTAATGTAGCATTTTATGTTATGTAGGAGGAAGAATCACCCCATGCTCAAAAACAAATGGATAAGGTATCTAAGTTTTCAATCAAATTTGACACATTCAATATTAATATCATGAAAATATATATAGGACTAATCATAATTAAAATTAGTGTCATGATCAACATCATGTTCCACATCAGTTCTCAGCAGGAGAAAAAATTGGTTTTGTCTTCCAATAAGAATTTTAGACATCTGTGATATGGGTCATACAACAATGTTTATTTAATCCTTTTGATTTAATATGACTTAAACTAAACATATGTGTTATGGGACATACACCAATATATATTTAATCCTTTTAATTTAAGATGACTTAAAATAGTTGTATTGAAAGTTTGAAATAGAAATGTTGATATGCTCTGATCTGATAATGAAATATAGTCAAATACATTATTCTATATAAAATGAAAAATTAGAATTTTCCAAAAATATTAAAAAGGGTTAAGGATGTGTAAAACTCCCTAAAACAAATTCAATTCTCACTGTGTGATCTCATTGTAACTAAATATTATGTGAAATTAACCTATTTACATATTCATATTAAAAATAGTAATTTTCAATTTATTGGTATAAGTGCATGGGAGGTAGACAGGGGTGAATCACAACCTTGTTTGGCTATTGTGTCCATGTCCTAATTGACTATATTACTATTTTTTTAATATGGTTTTGTGTGATCACTTGTAAGGGTTGACTATTGAATTTTATGTTTTGTGTTATCATGTAGAAGGCTTGAAAAATATAAACCCTAGATTTGCATATGCACTAGATAATAATTAGATAACAAATGGGGATAAAAATTTATTAGTGATGATGGTTGACCTAGATCAAAAAAACCTTATGACTTATTGTTTCCTACATAGCCAAAATGGGCCTCGAGTTGATGTAATTATACATCCTAGAGTTATTGTGTGATATGTGATTATGAAACTAGAATGACTATAGTTAGAAAATTAATTGAAATGATTGAAAATGGATGCCCTTGACCTAAAATAAAAACTATTTGTACTTGGCTTAATAATATTATAATTTTTTATATTTTAAATAGGAATAAGTCGTGTTCTTTTTCCTAATGTGCAGTGCAATTTTAGAGAGCTCTAGTGGGGTTACAATGATTGACCTTGATGTGTTTTTTTAGGAGAATTTTTAAAATAATTTTGATAAATAAATTTACCAAAAATGTGGGAGAGTCATTTTTTAATTTCTCAATTTAAAAAAGTGGCCAATGTGTCAAGGGATATAAGGTCGCATTATGGGTTAAGGCCATAATGTGTCTCTATCTGACTAGTGTAAAGTTATCCCAGAAGAACATAGATAGTTAGGACAAGCCTATTAGGAGCCTATGGTTTAAATAGGGATAAATTTAACTAAAATTAGGATGTTTTTATGATATTATCAAATCTTACAATATAGTGAATGTTATCTTATAGATTGTAAGTTAGTGAAATGGAGAATAGACTAAGGGTAAAGGTATCAAGAATAAGTATTTTCAAGTAATTAGTGATTAATTTTGTGTTTATAAATTTTCCCCCTATTTATTATAGTGGTCACAAATTTAAATTACTAAAGTAAATTTGATTAAAACTTGATTTTGTATACACACTTTATCTTTGGATGTGAAGTTTGATTATGCAAGATGCCTTAATGTAAGAAACCCACAACATTGCCACTAAAAGTAATATTTGATCACATTGAAAATTTAAAAATTCCTTTTTTTAATTTTATGAGGAGAAAAAATAAAGAGGATTTAATTTGATTGACTTGTAACCTAGAAATGGAGAAGTGTGCATGCCCCCTTGTTAGGACATTTGAAAAAGTGTTAAACTATGGTGAGTTGAGAGTGATCAAGTATCAATTTAAAAACCATTGAATGCTCTTGAGTTGGATACATTTTATGCTCCAACTCTAATTTTAATATATAGAATATTCTATAAAAATATTTAAAATGATGGAACCATGAACTATGGCTCTCTACATATTGAAAAATTACAACCATATAAATTGAGTGTCACTAGACTCTAACGCGGCCCAAATAAAACTAAGACATCATACCGTTATAGATGGATCTAGATTCTAATTGAAACTTTGTATATTTTAAACTTGAAAGTTAATAATTTTGAAAATGACATATTAAAAACATGAACATGAATGAATATCAATCCCCTTGTATCTATATTTTGTTTAAATTATATTATGAACCTGTAATTGAAACTTCACATTTTTGTATTTTTCCACATTTGAAACCTTTTGAATTTTTTTGAAACTTAAAACTTTTGAACTATTTGAAACTTGTAATTTTAAAATAGATTGATGAGTGCACATTCATGCCACATTCCCCCATAATCTAAAAATTTTGAATCATATTACCACTTGAAAACTGTATATTGCCATAAATATTAAATGTTACCCATGAGGCTTGATTGTTATAATTAAGATCACTATGATACCACCCTTTTGAGATGAGATATTTATCCTAAAAAGTCACTTATCTCAAAAGAAATCATATGTGAAATATATAGCACTTCAAATATTTGAAAGTGATTACATTCATAGTATTGAATAGAACATTGAGTTTTACATATGAAATATTTATTAGAAATATATTTCATTGAAGCATAGAATAAATTTATGCATGATATACATCATGGCACTGGAGTAAATGCATACTATATAAGTTATGCATGAATTGAATAATGGCACCATATTAAAGTACATAGAATGAATGTTAAGAATCATGGCACCATAGTAAATTACATAGAATGAATGCTAAGAATCATGACACCATATTAACAAGTGTAGACATCAAATTATTATCACTATTATGAGAAAATTTTAAATCTGAATGACATTCCACAACAATGCACAATCTAGACCAAAATCACTAAAAAGATCTACTTCATCTACACACATCACATATAATTATCGATTTGCATTTTATGTAATTGTTATCTTCTTCCAATTCACTTCACGTCAAGTTTAAAACCAAATAAATTGTCATTTTGGATCATTTAAACACTTTAATTTATTTACACATGTCACGTACAAGTGTTGATTTATGCCTATGTATCCCTAAATGGGGAAATGCATCATTCATAACAATTGTATTCCTCTTATTCAAATCTAATCAAATTGTGACAAAGTAAATTGACATTTTTTACTATTTTGATTAAACATGTGACCAATTTTCAAGAATTATAAAATGCTAAGTAAAGTCATTAAGAAAATCAAATTAGAATAAGAGTTTATATGAAAACTCCAAAGAAATTTATTGAATATCTACTATTGGGAATTCATAATTCAAAATATTTAAGCCATGACATCATAAAAAAGGTGTCAAGCACCAAGCATTAATGGAGATAGATATTAGGTTTTAGGCCACCCATGCCTCATTAATTCTCCCTTATTCCAAATATTAATTGCTTTGTCCTTCAAAATTGAATTAATCCTTGGCCACACATCTTGATCTCAATATAGATTGTCATGATTGATTCTCAAAATTTATGGAAAATTATAAATACATGAGCCACCATAGATAAAAAAGGGAAGATTTTTAGTGCAAACAACCTATGTAGAAATATTGTTAGAAGAGCTTCACTATTCCTCCAAATTGATCAATCAAGGAGCCAAAGCCACTGGTGATATAAGAGATGTCAAAATTACTTGCCCAACCACATTATCAAATAATTAGAGCACTACATCTAGGCACAACCACATTTATAGACCATTTTTGAAGGAAACTCGCTTTGAGAGAGTATTCCTTGTCTTTCTTTCCTCATCAATTTTTTGATTTCATTGACATCACCCCTTAAGGGAATGGGATTAGAATGTTAGGTTTTTTATGCTTATTATTGGTTTTCCTTACTAATGCATGAACTAACTTGATTTATAATCCTATTCTACATTTTACCATGCCTAGTGGGAATGTGCATCTCATGAACCCCTTTGGGGGCATTTTTATCCTTATAATTGTGCACTCAAATCATATTTTGATGTTGTTTTTATTTTTTCTTCTAGTTTTCATGTTTTCCATCTTATAGACAAAATGGCAAGGATGCCCTATATATCGCTGAGATCATCTTGAACATTGTCAAGATTAATGTAGAATAGCAAGGTTGCCCTGCACAATAGCAAGGTCAAAAATATAAATGGTGAGTTTAATTGTTGTAATTTTCTATTCACTATTTATTTATTATAGATCGGTGAGGATTAATCTGTATAGTAGCAATATCAAATTATGGAATGATGGGGTCAATTAATAATTAGTGAGATCATGTTGAACCAAAATTATAGGTAACTATTATGTTTAAAATAGAATTAAAAATGGGGAACTCATCTTTTTAATCCGTGAGGTCATCCTAATAATCAGTGAGGTTACCACATAGTTTGTTTGTCTTTTTATGGAACAGTGAGATCACTCTATGAAACAATAAAAATTTTCTATGCAACAATGGGATCACTCTATAAAATGGTAAAGTTACCATGTGTCTAAATCCAATAATTTAAAAATAGTAATCTTCAATTTCCTTTTGATATCCTACACCCTTGATTTACTACTAAAAACTTTATTTTTATAGGATTAAAACACTTAGCTAGTTTACTTACAATAACAACAAAGGCAAACTTTAGTCACACTTGATTTTTGGGATTAAAATGAACATCCATTATAGCTTCGATATATTAAGAGTCTTTCCTTTTTTATTTGTTTATTAAATTAGTTTCAAATTTTTTGAGTTCATTTTTATTTTGGCAAACCAAGCTTAGCATGTATGCTCCATCCCATCCCCTTTAGGGAACTTGGTTGACCAAAAGTGCTTATTAATTTATCAATTAAAATAAGCATATAAAAAATGTATCAATGGCACTCCCCAAACTTTGAGTGACTTAGGTGATCTTAAGTGACCTTTAAAGTCCTATTTTTATTTTTTACATCTTGGCTTGTGGGTGGGAGTTTATCGCCTCTCTACGAGTTTTTTAGGGGATTTTTAACTTGGGATTTAATATCTAGACATCATTTCAACCCCACTCCATGGTGGGGAATATAAATTGAGGGTGAATCACTAGGATGTTAGTTTGAGAAATTAAATTAAATCTATTAGTGATATTTATCTCAGAACAATGGCCTAATTTGGACATCATACTACACTAAGCAATTTGATGGATGTAGTGGTTGTAAAAAGAATAAGACCTTTTTACAACAAGCCAAGTATCTTGGATCCTAATGTCATGTTTCTCTCTAGTGTTAACCACACATATTAGACCATTTAGATCAACCAAAACTTAT
Organism: Torreya grandis; assembly: GCA_037957365.1. Taxonomy (NCBI): domain Eukaryota; kingdom Viridiplantae; phylum Streptophyta; class Pinopsida; order Cupressales; family Taxaceae; genus Torreya; species Torreya grandis. Next base: position 102,834 of record JARHVA010004526.1, read on the forward strand.
AATTTGTAGACAAACCCCATTTGTCACAGAAATATTATCAATGTAGAGCGACTAGTCTAAAGTTCCATGTCACCATATAAATTATTGAGATAAGAGGGACCTAAAAAAACATTAATTTTCATGTGAATATAAATTTATTATATTAACAAATTATTTCCTCTCAACAAGGAGTATTGATGGAATTTGATGATACAAAGCAACCTTGTCCAGATATGATGATACATTTAGGTGTTTTCATGTCTTTTACTTATACTTGCATTATTTTAAGTATAAAACTATTTGTGTGTAGGTGCTATGTCAAAAACAAAAAATAAATCATGTCTAAATTATAACTCATGTTAGACATCACCTTTTGAATAAAAAGGTGTTATGTTGGTCAAATTTATTCAAAATAAATTACCTTGTTCAAAGATGAATTAAACCATTTGTGCTTGTGTCTTCAAAAAATGTCATTATAATTTCCATTTGGGTCTAGACTATTCATCACTCAGATGTATAAGGTATTTGTGGATTGAAATACACATTTTTTTTTTGGATAAATTTGTCTTTGGTTTTAGACTCGCTCGATGAAACTAGTAGCTCCTCAACACCTTTTAGTAGTTCTCTTTTTAGCCTCCCCATTTTTTGAGGCCTATTTTTTAAGTTAAGTGCTCAACTTCCTTAGAGAAGCAACTGATTGACACACATCATCCTCACACTTATCTAGCAGTAATTTTGGTCTATCAAGATTTAGAGTAGCACCGTTGGCCAAAGAAGATTAAAGGGGACCGACAAATTGCTTAGGGATAAGACTATCCATGTGGTATCACTACTACCCTCCTAAGTGTCGTATCTTTAACAAGATAGAGTGGCTACATAATATTTAGGATCTAGAGGATAACCATACTCATGGACTTGAGTTCTTCTTTTAGTTGTAATGGAATCATCATTGGCATGAATTCTAAGATTTATAAGTATCATCCTCATGAGATTTTTCCTCACCTATATATTCTAGACTCTTTCCTTGAGGAAAGGGTTGGTTACCATTTTTCTTGTATTAGTTATTTTGTATACCATCATTTATAATAGAATAAGAGTAATATCAGCTGGCATTTTTTCATTCTTAGACCTTAATAGGTTCCCCTTATAGGTGTGATTGGATGTTTTGTATGTGCCTTTGAGGTTTTCTATATTATTTTCTCCATCTAAAAATGAAGAGGATATGATATTATATGTCAACTGGCATGGGAAACTATCTATGTCTATTATCTCTTTTCTTCTACTTCTATAATATCAATCTTTGCTTTTATTATAGATCTTAATTCATGATTTATGCTCTTTTATGGTCTATAGTGTTTAAGGGTTTGATCTATTTTATGAAATTATAGTCTAAATGTTTTAAATATATCAATGCATCACCTTAGTTTTATATTTAGTTTTATTTACATTTCTCTCCCCCCTTTTTACCCACAACTTTGATGAAGAGTTAGCTTCTAAAATCTCAAAGGTTACTTTATAGACTGCACTTGGTCCCATATCTATAAATCTTCCCATAGGAGGTTGTTTAACCTATAGCAAGAGTTTTAGGCATCAATAGTTGTTTTTTTTTTTTTTTTTTTTTTTTTTTTTTTTTTTTTTGGCATACCCAATGGGATAGATCTACTAGTCTGATTGACTAGGAGCCCAAGTTATGAACTAAGGGCCTCTAACAAGGTCAGAAACATCAAATAATCTAAGCCTACTAATACCACCTTTAGGAGTTCCAACTTTCCAAAGGACCACAGGGTCTAGCACTACTCAATGATAATAAATGGCTATTCAAGGCCCATCGAGGAACTTCATATCATGGAATATTGGTAGCCTGATTGTCCTACCAAAACCACTAGCTATATGGGACCCCATTCCTACCAACACCTTGAAGGTGATTCCTAAGTTTTTAGGAGAATATTTCAACACCACAGTGGAACATCTCCAAGATTTTACAAATGTGTGTATTATGCACTATATCAATGTGAAAAACTTAGACTTAAGGCTACTACATGCATCTTTCAAAGGATGGGACCTTGATTGGTACCAATCTTTGCCACCCAACTCCATCAACACTTGGGATGACCTAGATATAAAATTATTTAAGTGATTCAATGAGAAATTAGATCAGTCATCCCTTCTATAGCAACTCATAACTATCAAGAGAGGCCTGCAAGAAGCCATCATTAACTTCAACACTAGTTTTGAAAATACTTGGCAAAGGATCCCAATAGTGGCATGATCATTCGTAGGCATGGTTATGGTGTTCTAACTCAAGGCCTTTAATTCATACATTGTGGTTATGATTAAATCCCTTAGAGGTTAGACATTTTTAGATTCTTATGATTTGATGATAAAGGTTGAGAGAAATTTTATAGATATAGGAAAGTTATATCTATATCTGTTGATGTTAATGTTCCTATAAATATCAATACCCTCACAATAAAAAAATCCCAAGTGCCTTAGGAACCCTTCCATCTATGTATGTCTATTCACCCACCCAAGTGATCACATCTACTCAATCCTCCCTGGTTATGGAGGTGAATGACATGAAGAGTATCTTAGGGAACTTGTCCAATGAGCTAACCAACATCATAAAGTAGTAGGATATGACTCTAAATACCCCTTTTAATAACTACCAAGAAAGGAGACCACTATACCAAAAAAACTTGTACCAAGAGAGAAATTTTTTGAACCATTAATCTCTAAATCATCAAGTGTCAAAGCATCAGACACGGACCATGAACTAAATGGTCACATTATTATACCCCTTGCATATGGTAGAACCTAATGCAAATATAGAGATAGTTTCTAGACAAAAATCCATGGTAGATAACTCTAATTCATGGCACTTCCCTAGAAAATATTCTCATGGACCCCAAAAATACCCAAGGGTTAACCTATAGTAGAAATTTTTCAAGTAGTGATGACAAGGGAACACCCCTAATTCAGCCTACAAATACTAGTCCTTGAGGATTGAGAACACATTATTGATGGTGAAAATGCATGGGATGTCCCTAGAACAAGAGGAATAAATATCCATGAAACATGAATTATTTTCCTAGGTTAAGGATGATGATGTAGTCTACATGATTGAATTTCCCATGTATAAAACCTCGTAGGTCCAATCAGATTACTACACTCACTCAAAAACAATATTGGCCAAATTCACAAAGCTATTACAAGGCCCAAAGTAACCTTTGGGAAATGCCAAACACCTCAACCCTCACCTATAACATACCCAAAGTAGAGTGAGGTAGTGAAAAATAAAGCAAAATATCCTGGGGTCTCACCTCAAGGGTCATATAACATAATGGAGTAGGCAAAGAGGGGATAAGTAAAGCAAACCCCTAAATGCCCTCTACATTCATCAATATCATAGAGGGGGCAATCAAAGCAAAACCTACCCCATTTTATCTAACATTGATTCATGATTTCATAAATTCATGATCAATTTGGGCATAATAATGATGGTGATGCCTAAACAAATAGTAGATACACTATAATTAAAGTATGAAATATTGAATAAAGGAATGATGTAATTGGATGGGAAGAAGGTTCAATATTTATGGATCATCAGGACTCTTCCCCTAATTTTATATTCATATCTTAGTATTACTTTATCATAGGACATTGTAGTGATAGACATCCCACCTATCTTCAAGCTATGTTTGTCAAGGGACTTCACCACCAAAATAGGCAAGTATTTATCATTAGACTAGTCCCGCCTGATCCTAAGGACCAAGTATGGTTCAAAGATAAAAATTTTGTCTAAACCACTTCACCCAAAACACATAGTGTATGAAATTATGACAAAATTCAAATCAATGCACACCTCCTTCTCAATAATGGAGATGCACTATGTGGAGATGATCAAATGAGAAAAGGTTTCAAATACCATAGGTTTAGAGGAAGAATCACTTATGAATGAGTTCATTAAGAATAATCCATTCACAAAATTTAATGTCAATATCCTTAGAACCTATGTTATCCATGATGAATACTAGGCCATTCTTAAGGCCATAAAGAAAAAAGGAGATTAGAATGAAGGGATTGAAGATGAGTCATTATTCTGGACTCTGCATTTTAATGGTGAAAAATGTAAGACCAATTCTAGATCTATAATTTGACTAACATCTCCTTTCAAAATAAATAACCTCTAAACCTTTTGATTTAATTTTTCCTATATAAACAAAAAGTTTGAATATGAGGCACTAGTCTATGGACTCAGCCTTGTCGAGCAGATGGGTGTCAAGTAGCTAAAGGTATTTGGTGATTTTGAGTTATTAATAAAGTAGGTAAAAGGGGTAAGAGATGCAAAGAACATGCGCATAAGATCTTACCACCACTGTATATGGGATATGATTGAAACCTTCTAAGCTTTCAACATTCATATCATCCCAAGGATCATGAATATAGAGGTTAATAGAATGGAAATGAATTGTTCCCAATTTGACCTAGTAATAGACTTGTTCATGAATGAGTAGATATTATGGGTAATTATTAGGATTGCTATCATTGACAAAAAACAAAAATATTAGGTGTTTGAGAATGATACTTAAATTTCCATATTTCTCTAATAGTCATGTGAATTTATGAAAACATTGCAACCAAGGGTTGAAGAATATTATGGGGACCAAATCATGTAGTTAAAGACCAACAAGTTGCCAAATGGCCTGATCACCTTGGAGAATCTTTTTGATTCTAATGATACAAGAAGCAACTAGGGAAAGTTTGTCACAAGCAAGGGTGATTCTTCTAAGCCTAATATTAGAGGTGGAAGGAAGCTAAAGGTTGGGAAAGAAGTTCCCCAGAGAGATAAAGAGTAGTTGGCTTATTTCTCTAATAAATATAAAGGAGTCATTGCATGGACTTATGATGACTTGAAGGAATATGACCGCAATGTCATTCAACACAATATAGACTTGGTGGAAGGAGCCACACTCATTCAACAAAAACAAAGGCTAGTAAACCCAAAGATCAAATCCCTAATAGCCCAAGAGCTTAGGAAACTCATTTATTTTAATATTATATAACCAATTAAGCATTGACTTGGGTATCTAACTTAGTTCCTATGCAAAAGAAGAGTGGAGAGATTTGGTTGTGCATGAATTTCCAAGACTTGAATAAGGCATCCTTAAAGGACCATTACCCCCTTCCCTCTATGCAGCAAATCCTTTAAATAGTAGCAGGTGTAAAGATGTTTTCTCTATTAGATGCATTATTTATGTAAAACTAGGTATGGGTGAATGAAGAAGACCAGCACAAGACCACCTTTGCCATGAAGTGGGGAACCTTTGCATATGCAAAGATGCCTTTCAACATCTCTAATGCTATGGTAACATTCCAATAGGAAATGGACATGGAATTCAAGGGGATAATCAATAAGATCATCCTCATCTACTTGGATGACCTCACTATGTTTTATAAGAATAAGAAAGACCACTTTGACCATCTGGAGAAGGTTTTCTAAAATTGCCAAGAGTTCAAGGTGTCTCTCAACCCCAAGAAATGTGTCTTCAAAGTCCCACATGGAAATATTCTTCGATATGTAGTATCTTAATAAGGTATCTCCATTTATATAGAGATAATAAAGGTCATATAAGACTCAACCTTGCTAGTAAATAAGAAGGAAGTTCAATCTTTCCTTGAAATGATTAATTTCATCTATAGGTTTATACTTGACTTCACAGGACTAGTGAGACCAATCACCATAATGTTGAAGAAGGACCAAGATTTTAAGTGGACTCCCAAGGAAATATTAATCATTGATAAAATTAAGGATGCAATATCTATCATTCATGTATGAGTTAACCTCAACTTTTCCAAAGACTTCATTATATATGTCTATGGGAGTGAGCATAGCCTAGAAACTATGTTAACTCAAAAGGAAGAGGAAGGAAAAAAAGAGAACCCAATCACATTTTACTCAAGGAAATTGTATGGGTATGAATTAAAATATAATTTATTAGAAAGATAGGCTTTCACCATAGTCAAGGGTCTCAAAACGTTTAGGCACCTTGTCACAGGCAACAAGATTATAGTGTACATAATGCACTCTAGTGTTTGAAAATACATCATGGAAGCAGAGATCACATAAAAATGAGAAAAATAGATCACCAAGATCATAGAGTACAACATCAAGATCAAGATAACAAAGGTAATCAAAGGAAAACAAATGTGTAAATATCTAGCCCAATGTGTAAACATCCTGTTAGAGGAATAAGATGCACTAGAAGTAGTCCTACTTAACCAATTCAAGACTAATGGATATTGGGTGATTGATCAGATCCATTTCATTCAAATAGGTCAGTATCCAAATAGCCTTCCCACATATAAAATACATTTGTATATACTCTAGGGGTCTTTATACAAGCTAGTCCAAGGAGTCTTATTAAAAAGGAACTTTGATGGAGACCTACTCTGATGTGTTCAGAGACACCAGGATGAGAATATTCTCCGAGATATACACTTATTCTCATAAAAAACAACTATAATAAATATCATGCATGTGTGATATTACTATCCAACCATGTTCATATATTTCCATAAGGTAGTGAAAAAATGACAAAAATGCCAATTCTTTATGGGGACAAGGAAGAATTTAGCCATGTTATTGAACCCAATTGTGACTGATGAACACTTTGCATATTGGGGCCTAGACTTCATTGGGATGATAAATCCCATCTCTAGTACCTATCATTAATGGATATTTATTTCCATTGATTACTTCACATGGTGGAACAAAGTGATCCCACTAAATTAGGTGATTGAGAATGTGATTCTCAGCTTTTTGGAAGAGCTCATGGATAGGTTTGGCCTACTAAAGACAATCATCTCTGATAATGTGAATGCCTTCCTTGGCTCTAAAATTTTTTATTTCATTCTCCAGAATGGTATCTTCCATAAATATTTATCTAATTACTACCCATAAGGGAATATGTTGTTAAAGTCAACAAATAAGAATCTGATAAGACTAATCAAGACGATGGGCTCTGAATGACAAAAGGAGTGGCACATGCATGTAATAACATCCTATGGGTAGACCACATCACTACTAAATATATCCTTAAAGCCTCCCCATATGTACTTGTATATAGGAAAGAGGTACTCATGCCAATGTCATCAAAAATCCTTGCATTACAGCTTTTAAAAGCTATTGATTATGGAAAATGGAGCAATGGAGTTTAGGCTCATAGAGATACTTAGCCTCTAAGAAGTGAGGGAGAATGTAAGAGATGAAAAATACACCTAAGACAAGTGGTCAAGTGTTGGGTCAATAAGAAGTCATCAGACCTAGGATTCAAACCCGACGATTTAGTTCTCAAATATGATCAGAGGGCCACAAAGCCAAGCCAACATGTGGAGTTTGATTCTCTTTGAAGAGGACCATTTTTCATCATTGGTAGTAGTTATGGGAATGATTTTGAGTTAGAATATGAAGATGGTAATGCATTATATATCTTAGTTAATGGGATCAATTTAAAACATTTTAACTAACATATTTGCCTCCCCCTTATACATAACTAGCTAGTTTCATTTCCTTTTTATGTGTTTCCTTTCTTTTGTTGTTTTTACCTTTATTATGTTTCCTTTTTTATGCATTTTCCTTTAAATAAGAATTTTTTTCACAAGTGTATTTTAAAGCCACCACACATCCTCACCCAAGTCCTCCCAAATCCTCAAGAAACATTATCTAAAAGATGGTTAGCTACCTGCCTCACCTTAAATTAAATTTAGATGCTCCATTTTTCATGACTCCAAATAATGATGATTATAAATCTCTTATGAATGGTTCTTCAAGTATATGTACCACCCTTATCATTTATAGGGTACCCAATTTTAAATTTCCCATAATGAGCTTACCTAGTAGTGTTGGTGTATAAGTATCCTCACCTCATCTAAGCCAATCACTTGAATCATTGAAATCCTTGAGAGCATTGAGCATTTGAAAGGATCATATAAAATTTGAGCCTAGAATTGAAAGAAGTGAGTAGAGAACCATTAATATTGTACATCCCAAAAAAATAGAGAGTGGTTTGAGAACAAAATTCTCAACAATGAAGGATTTTACATCATCATTGAAAAGTGAGAATCATCCCAAAAGATAGATAACCCATGGATTGAATAGTAGGGGAGACCTCTCCCCCCCCCCCCTCCCCAATTATGTTTTGAGGAAATATTACACTTTTTCTCCCACTCTACAAAAGAAGAAAGTACCTAATGTCAAGAAGGTGGCCAAAGGAGACTATAGATACCAAGCATTGGTCATTGATTTTTTAGATAATATCTTTTATCCCAAGCTAGCCAAGAATCCAAAAAAATTAAGAGAAGAGACCCATGCTCAAATTCTCAAAAGGGTTAGTAGGGAAGAGTATGATTCTTTTGAATACAGGATGTGGGATTGCACACTAGCATAGTTCATGGTGCCTTGTGTTCATCCATGCCTAGAGATCATTTCCCTCTAAATAGAAAGATATGGTGCCAATAATGGCATAATTTATAGTAACTCCCATCGAATGGTTAAAATTAGTGTAGACATAATCAGGAAAATGCTCTAGCTCCTAAGCAACCCCAAGGTCAATTTCTATAACATAGAGAGCCTTCAAAGTGTCTAAGACTCCCAAGTCTATGAAAAGGCACACTTCCTCAACTTCCTCCTCAAGAGAGACATCACAGAGATTCCATCACTACCCATCCCCTTGGTGATCTTGCCTTCATAGTACTTGAAGGATACTCTATCCATGTTGGCCTTCATCTTTATAATGGACTCTAATAATAACATCAAAAACTTTTAGTTGGGGGCACTCTTCCTCTTGACCATAATGTAAAAGGGGTAGGTGTTTATGATGGATTTTATGAAATCAATCACCACCTACATAAAGGATGATCTAGAGAATTTTTTGACGGTGGGTACCTTTCATTACTAATCCTTCCTCTTGCATCTCATTTTATACCAAAATTCCTAGTTATTCTCTTCTTTCCTCAAACTCAACTCTCATGACATGAATTTTTTCCCTAATATGGTGGCCCCATAGACTATATGGACTGATTTCATGTCTATCACTAAGGATTACTATGATTTATCATATCTCTTTATGGTTCTAGTTCTCATTAACCTCAACATAGAGGCCCTTACATCTAAAATGATGCAGAAGCAGTGTTCATGGATCATTATGAGTAGAGTCCTAGATGATTGGTTCTAGAGAGCCCATTTTAAATTCATTTGAGTACATAGTTTCTATGGAGAACCCTTCTAGCTCCCATGTATGATAATAGGAAGGATCTTATCCCTAGAAGTAGATTACTAGCTCAATGTGGTGGACTTTATCTAAGGAGTAGGGGAAAATAAGAAGGGTTTTTATGATGTCCCTTTCATAAGAGATGACATCATAGTGGTAAAGATGTAGAAGGGATTCCTACTCATAGCAAAGCTAGTGGATCTTAGCCTCAATTTAATATATGATAGATGGAACTATGATCTAATCAAATTCATAGCATCCTTAAAGACTACCATTGCTCCTCGACATCAGAACCCACCATATCTAGAATAGAAGAAGTCACCCATGGAGGACATCCTCCAAAATTATGTGTATTTGTCATAGATATCATTAGATGCGCTCAAACCATAGGATTCCTTCTATTATGTGGTCTAGGAATATGACCCATATAAAAAAATTATCGAAAGGTATGAAGAAGCAGCTTAGAGTAAAGAAAAAATAGTTGCCTTCATAAAGTACAAGTATGAAATCATGAAGCCATAATCTAATATTGATATTGAAGACACAGATGAGACCTTAGAAAAGCTTTAGAATGATCAGCATCCATAGGAGGGCTTAGTAGAAGTATAATCCTCCCTTGAGATAGTAATAGGAGGAGAAGAGGAAGAAAAATAAAAATAAAGAAATTTACCTGCATAAGGAGTAGGGGTTACACTATAGCAGAAGGAGGCTAAAGTCTTGGAAGTATGAAAGCATTCCAAATGGACACCTTCCTTGTACCCATACCCCAAGGTCCCATATCAGTAATAATCCCCCTCTAGGTACCTCGTGATTGGTTCACTCTAGTATAAATGGCTCGAGGCACCTAAATCTAGCCCTCCACTAAAGCCAATGTAGAAGAAGATTTGATTGATATACCCCCATCTTTCCACCTCTACTTCCCTAACTACATCCACATCTTCATCCACCATATTATCTTAGGTTGTATCACTCTCTACTACCCAATTAATTACTTCCCTATCCCCACTCTCCTCTTCATCCACTGATCCCATCACCAAACTCTCACCACTTTCTCTTGTGATCCCAATCTCTTCTGGCATGCCCTTTTTGACCCCTCCACCATCATCATCCACCTCATCCTCCATCATGTCACAATAATTATTCACCTCATCCCATGGGATCCTACCTTTATCTCTTTTTACACTCATCCTCCATTCACTCATCTCTATGAGGATAGGGTTCATTGCTTCACAGCAGCAAGTGACCATTCTATTTGCACTAGTATAGGGAATCCCCTTCATAGGGGAGATCATTCAAGTGCCAGAGTAGTAACATCAATAGATGGACTCAATAAGGAAGGATTACAAGGCTTGAATGGAGAAGAAAAGGGGATAGTAGGTTAGGTCCCCTATGCAAACCCACATGTGTTTCTACAACCCTACACAATAATCACTTATGATTGCTCATCTAGAAACTTAAGTAGTCAAGCCTGAGGAACATATGCAACTAGGGGACTATGCCATAAAATCTAGTTACCTCAATCTTATCCAAGTCAAACCCATTAATAGGGTCAAGCTTATGTAGGAGAAATAGAAGTATGTAATCATATACTACATCAAGGTGACCCTACAATTAGAAAAGGCCAAGATGGAACTCCCTAGGGTGAAGTCTACAGTCAATTTCCTCAATTTTGAGGCTAAAGCCAAGGATGAAAATCTCAAAAAAGTAAGGTCCAAACTTTAGATCCATGTCTCTAGTGAGAGATTCTAGATGGAATCAAACCTATGAGTGGATGTAAAAACCAAGTTATAGGAAAAATAGGCTAAAATAGTGCAAATTTGCCAACAACTCTTAGATTCTAATTGAGATTTTTAACAATTTTAGTAGTAGGTAAAATAGGAATCCTTAGTTAAGGACCAATAAATTGGTAAACTGAATAATGACCTTGCCACCCTTATGTAGGCTATGGATATCCTCCCTATGGTCCAACCACTATACAAATCTTACTGGGAGAGGATCAAGGTCATAGCCATAAACTTAAAGCCAACCCTCACCTTCATCATGGACTCATAGAATATAAGCTCATAGGTGAGCACGTATATTAATCATGTTATCACCTTTGTGTCACCCAAGGTATTAGATTCCTAACTTCTCATTCAAAATCTCTATAGTGCTTTGGATAAAACACTAAAATAGTGGGGGTGACCAATTGTAGGTAGGTAGTGGTAAAGGTGCATGAATTCATGGGCTGTAACAAGGTAGCCAACAAGTACAAGGCATTTCTTAATGCTTTAGAGAAGGTAGTCAAAGATAGGTGGGCCCACATTAAATAACTAGTCCAACTAGGACTCCCCTCCCCTTTATTGGAATATAATAACATTCTCCCTGAAGATTAGATCAAAGCACTGATAGAACAAAATTAGAATGACCAGACCATTTTCATGGCTCTTGGTCAATAACCTAGTGTCTTAGATGTGGAGAAGATATTGCATCCACTCATATAGCTTAAATTTTAAAATTTGGTATTTATTTAGGGTTTGGAAAACATCTCCTTTAAGTAGATTATTGATTTGGATAAAGCCTTTAAATCTCTCAAGAAGAAGCCCCAACCCAAAGAGGAAGATTGGGAACCTTTTTAGGTGGCTCTTCAAAAGTTGTAGGTTCTTAGGCCTTCTTCCTATTTTGAAATTTTTCTTCGACTGGTCTATACACCATAGTTTTGGTTTTCTCATTTGCAGGTGGATGCCCCTGTGAGTCATCAAGAACTATGGATAAAAACCCATGTTTTCTTATTTTAGATTAGTTCATATTTTGTTTTAGACTCTCTCAACATAACCAACATCTCCTAAACACCTTTTGGTATTTCTCCTTTCAACCTCCCCCTTTCTTAGGGCCCCTTTTCAAATTTTTGCCTAAGTATTGATCTTTATCTGCTTCTTCCACATGGCATCCCTATGCTCTTCAAATCCATTTCCTTTTGGGTTAGACTTCCAAGTAGTGTTATTAGCTAGTTGGTATATAAATGGGGCCCACTAAGTATTTTACTTGGTGAATGTGGTTTCAACACATGGTGCCCTCACACCTGATTTTGAAAATAAATAAATTTCTTCCTCTAGGAAGAGTACCAACTTTACATGTGGCACCCTTACACTCAATCTTGCCAAAGAAGTGCCCTACTTCCCTAGATAAGTACCTACTCGACATGCATCATCCCCATGCTTATTTAGGGTAAATTTTGGTCTATCATGATTTAGACTAGTGTCATTATCTAGAGAAGATTAAAGGGGACCCACAAGTTGGTTAGGCATAAACCTATTCACATGGTATCACTACAGCCCTCCTAAGTGTTATAGCCTTAACAAGACAGAGTGACCATGTAATATCTAGGATTTAGAGGCTAATCATACTCATGCACCCGAGTTATTTTTTTAATTGCAATGATAGCATCATAGGTGCAAGTGTTATGATTTCTATGTGTCATCCTCATGAGAGGTTATCTCACCTATATATTATAGGATCTTTCCTCGAGGAAAGGGTTGGTTACCATTTTGGTTATATTAGTGATTTTGTATACCACCATTTGTAATAGAATAAGATTAATAATAGCTAGCATTTTTTCATTCTTTAACCTTAATGGTGCCCCTCACAAGTGTGACTGGATGTTTTGTATGTGCCCTCGAGGCCTTTTGTATTCATTTTTCCATCTAACAATGAAGAGGATGTGATATTATGTGTCAATTTTCATGGGAAACTATCTTTGTATGTTATCTCTTTTCTTCTGCTTCTTTAGTATCAATTTTTTCTTTCATTATAGATCTTAATACATGTTTTATTCTCCTTTATGCTCTATAGTGTTTAAGGGTTTGATATATTTTATGCAATTAGAGTCTAAATGTTTTGAATCTCTCAAGGCATAACCTTAGTTTTATTTTCAATTTTATTTTCATTTCTCTATCCCCTTTTCACCCTCAAATTTTAATGAAGAGCCAGCTTCTAAAATCCTAGAGGTTGCTTTATAAACCACACTCGGTACCACATCTATAAAGCTTCCCATAGGAGGTTGTTTTACTTATAGAGAGAGTTTTAGGTGTCAAAAGTATTTTAGTCAAAATTTTAAATTTTACCTTTCTAAGTTCTAACCCAAAACATGTATAATGTCTAAGGTCTTTTAGTCCAAATTGAAATTTTACCTTTCTAAGTTCTAAAGCAAAACATAATTGGTCTACATCAGAGTCTTGCCTACAACTTGGGATTAGCAGATTCACCTTTTATTCTTGGCTTGTGTAACTTGGGTGAATTTTTATTTTTGGTTTGAAATCCTTTGTCTATATGTTACTCGTTATATGCTTGTTTGAACTTGGGTTATTTTTCATTCGCTTACGCTCTAAATTTCTTAACCTTTTAACTTTTGTTTCTATTGGGCACCGTTGTGCTGCCCATTTATCTTTGGTTTTAAACTTAGGATTTCTTATGTTAGATTACATCCTAAGATTATTATTGGATCAATTTAACCTCCTTATAATTTTTTTTATCATGGCTTGTCACAGTTGTGCTCGAATAATCATGGTACTAACATACTTCAAACTTAGTATTTCTTGTGCTGGCCAACACCCAAAGCTCCAAGGTTGTTTTACCTTCCTCTAAATTATTGATTTGGACCAACCAAGGTTGATTATTCTCAATACTTATTTTATTTCTTCTAATTATGTAGTGTCACACCATTTATTTTTTATTATAGACATGAATCTACCTTGTATCTGTTTGATCTTAGAATCCAAATACCTTTTGACATTTACAAACCAGAACTTGAAATACTTCACAAACATAGAAAATAATTATCAAACATGCAAATATATACTCATAGTGGGGTCTCTTATGGACCTATTTATAAGGAAGATAATTTTTATGATGGGGAAGAACACCCCATTTTGTTTGATGACATCCCAACTATGGTAGGATCCAAGTAAGGTTACTTTAAACACCAACCTATAGAAGAAAAATTTGAATCTCTCTTAAGGTTAATTGAATAAATAGCTAGACTTCCACCTAATTTCCTAATGGATTAATTACATTTATGTGTTTGAGTAAAGGAGCAACCATTAGATCAACCTCTTACTCATATCATGAAAACAAAAATTGCTTCTTATAGCAAAGGGAAAGGCCCACTTATGGACGGACTCCTCCCCAACTAATCAAGATCTTACAACCAAAATACAAAAAATTAGTGAATGGTATGTTGATCAACACATTGTAGACTTAATAACTTCTTTGGCTACAACTTCAGTCATTAATAATACATTCATGGAGAAAGAATAACCATTAGAAAAAATGTAGCAAGACCTAGCAGATCCTACATTTAATGTAAACCCTATGGATTATCTTGAATAGATCAAACCCATAGATACTTCACAATAAGTTCCAATTTATATGAAGTACACTTTATTTAACCATCAAGATACCCCTACCTCATCACAACAACACATTGTTAAAGACCCATCACCATCATAGTTTGTGGGTATTTTACACAAAACTTTATTGAGTTCTCATTTACAACCACAACAAGTTCCCTTTGTGAGCCAAAAATGACAATGCCCTATAGTAAACCAATAACAAATACCATAAAACTAGTATATTTATTATAGTACAAAATAATAGAATCCTAGGAATCAATATCAAGTATCTAGGAATTGACAACAAATCCTTTAAACCAAAAAATGTCAGACTTATTCACTCTCAAGAATGAACCAAAATCAAAATTATAGGTAAAGGGTCTATATCTGTAATAAGACCACATAGGAGAGGTACATTCCTCCCCATCAAAACTATCTTCCACCAACAAATGCACCAAATATGTAGGAGTGTAATTAAATGAAAGAGATAGTCACAAGGCTTGAAATAGGCAATCAGATCAAAAAATACAAGTTCGATGAGATATATCCTTATCTATTAGACTTGAGAATTTTTTATGTACCTTTTCCACCTCATTTTGAGGCACCAAATTTTGATAAATATAAAAGAAAGGGTGAACCTTGAGAACATATTCAAGCCTTATTCATGGCATGCCAGGAGGTAGCTTATAGAAACATATATTTGTTATGTTTGTTTCCATGAATGTTAAGTGGACAAGCATTAGATTTGCTAATAAAATTACCTAAAGGATCAATGATAAATTTTAATGATTTATCAAAAAATATTATTAAACATTTTTCTTATAGCATTGATCATAAATTTACAATGGTTGACTTATGTTTAGAAAAATAAAGAGATGAGGAAAGCTTCACGACATATCTACAATGGTGGGGAGAATTACCTAGTTACTTTTAGCATAATATTCTAGATAGGAGGTTAGCTAATATCTTCAAATAGAAACTACACCCCAAGGTGGCCCATAATATGAGACTCGCTTGTGTCAACACATTCAAAGAAATCATTAAGAATGGTGTGTAGATTGAAAAATCACTTATTACCAAAGGTCTACTAAAAATATATTCATAAGCTCAAACATCCAATCAAACTCAAACACATGTTTAAGCTAATAATATGGAAAAACTTAAAGCTTTTAATAAAAAATACAAACATGGTAGGTAATAGGGTAACAAATTCATGGTATGTGTAAATAGTTCAAGATCCCATGGCTCAAAATACACAACCTAGTCCATCACCCATTTTATAGAGGCCTCCTCCATGCAGAGGATTCAATAAATATAGAACATTTAACAAGCTAGGAGAACCTATTGAGGAAGTATTCTAGAAGCTAATTACAGCCAAATTAACCATATACCCTGTACTAAAACTATTTATTAAAGATCAACCCAAACATTATTGGTATCATGAAGATGAGTTCTATAATTTCCATCATGTTATTGGCCATGTCATTTATCAATGTGTAAAACTAAGTCATCTCATTAAAGACCTGATTGAGAGTGGAGATATTAAATTAAAACAAGTAGCACATAACACTAATCAAGATGTGGGAATTTGCAAAGACCCATTTCCAAAGCACAACCAATAATAGAAATGAAATAATATTAACCAAGGATAGGGCCAATGTCATCAAGGACAAGGTCAAAGACATAATCAACATCATGATAATTAGGATCATGATACCCAAGCTAATAACTTGGGTTATAATATTATGTCATATGATTATAATCATATCATGGGGCATATTTCTAATAATCACATCACCACCATTATAGTCAAATCCCAAGTACCATTTGAAGATTCTCAAAGCATTAGTCCCTTTATCTTAGGTTCATCACCCTCTTCCTCAAGTAAGGCTACACCAAGTTCAAGTAATTCTATCACAACTTAGTTTTTGTAGGTTTTTATTCCTAGACCACCACCCAATTCTTCTAATTATGATAACTCAAAAAATTTTACAGTCGTAACTAGATGCTCACAAGTTAACCTTCAAGGACCTTTGCCTTCTTACAATATTGATCCATATTTGAACCCTGTGCTTTCCAATCCTAAACCAAACCCTATACCAACTAAGGCCAAACCTTCTCACCCTACTATTGAGAAACCATATAGTATTCATGAACAACTAAACAAAATATTTGCATAAATTTCTATTCTAGATCACTTGCATACATTAGAAGTTCACATGACCAAACTAAATGACTTCCTCTAATAATCTAGTGTTCTTAATAACATTAACCCTATCCAATTCTAGACACTTTTGGTACATGTATCTTCAAGCTAGCAACTTACTTTTGATCAACGAGATATATCTTCCCTTAGTCTTAGCCATAATAATCCCTTGTATATCAAAGTCGTTATAACACATCATAAGATCAAGTGGGTTCTTATAGACAATATTTTGGGGCTAAATATAATGTATTTGAAATTGATAAAATGCTTTGGATATATAGCCAAAGACATGCAGCCAAAAATAATCATAATAAAATCGTATGACAATATTAAAAGAGAGTCTCTAAGGACCATTTGTTTGCCAATTATTATTTAAATTATAACCAATGATATCATGTGCCATGTCATAGACATATAATTATCATATAATTTACTTCTTAGTCATCCTTGGATCCATGAAGTATGAGTTGTCCCTTCTACCCTACATCAATACCTCAAGTTTCCCCATTCTAGAATTTAGGTCACTATTTATGTTAATATGTAGCCATACTAATATTGTAATCACTTAGAGGTTGAATATAGGACTATAATTATTTCCCTAGTTTTTAATTTTTAACCAAGAAGAACAAAGCCATAGTTTTTGAACCACCTTAATATAATTATATTGACCCTAGTGATCTTGCTTCCACTTCAACTGATCCATTTCCTATAGCCATTTCAAACCAATTTACTATTGAGAATGCCACCATTTCCACATAACATTTGAAAGATGTTTTTTATATAGGAAAGTTACCCAAATATCCCAAGTCTTATGGAAGACCCAAACCTTTTGAAATCCCTAACAAGCCCAACATGATTTGGCAAAATAAAAACATGCCTCAACAGAAGCAACCAATGGTATTTGTACTAGACACTTCACCAGATCAATATCAAGATCAAGAGGCCATTGTTGAAGGATATTGGTTGTATTTTGATAGCCTCACCACTTTATTATATAACTCTAAATTCCATATCCCTAATCTAATTATGGATAGTTTGGACTATTAAATTAAAGGCTTGGGGCTATGGGAGCAAGGTATTCTTGAACCTCTATCTACTGGCAAACCTAATAAGAACTAGGGCCTTAGATTTATACCACCTGGGGGTGACCTCATGTATTTTGAAATTGATTCCTCTTTATCAACTAATGAAGAAACTCCTAATAGTGACACAACATCCCATTATAACATCTATAATGAGTTACTTGATACTGACCTATTTGATTCCAATTTTATTATGACCATCATAGCTCATTACCCACTTACCCTTTACCATCATTACCTTATCAATTGGGAACAATAAAGTTCTAATATACCTCTAGATGAGTTTCAAAAATATGAATCTATTGTAAATTATATGGGCCTTAGATATGGATTACCACTTTGTGATCACAAACAAGGCTTCAACTTTTCATTGGACCCTGCCGCCTTCTTTGGAGATCATGCAAACTTCCTTGGTCATACAATTTAAAAAACATCAAGATATTTGGATGAAAACCTCTTTGAGGTGATTTTTGGTAAAGTAAATAGTAAAGATAAATACAAGCCCTTAAGTGAAAACCTATTTTAGGTGTTCTTGGATGGTGAAATTTACTCAACTCCATAGGAAGCATTATGTTCATCAAGTCCAAGCTTTATAACTAGTTCTAGTATTACTTCTAAACAACATAAAGTATTTTAGCATCTTAATCTTAAGTTCTTGATAAATTAGTCATTTGGACATTACCAGAATAAGTAGACTTGGATTCCTCTTACTATTTGGATGACCCTTGGGACTCACAACCAATAACTGAATAAGAGGATCAGTATCAAATATTACCTACTATTATAGAAGACAAATCCTAAGAGAATAAAATAGAGGTAAACCTTGGAACCTATAAAGATCTTAAGATCATTTATCTTAGAACATTAGATGAAAAACATGATTATATTGTCATTATTCTGAGGGATTTTATTGATATATTCACATGGGTTTACTCAGATATGTCAGTCCTAAAACCCACCTTGGTCATGCATCGACTTGTAGTACATCTGGAAGCTAAGCTGGTCAAGCAAAAATTGTGAAAAATGCACTTATGCCTTGCCATATCATGGAAAGATGAACTAGAGAAATTATTAGGGGTTGGATTCATAAGACCATTGGACTACTTTGAATGGATATTAAATATAGTCCTAGTTAGGCAAAAACCATTGGCCATTTATTTGTGTATTGATTTTAGAGACATCAATAAAGCATGTCCTAATGAATATTTCCCTCTACCAAACATCAAAATGATTATTGACTCAACTACAAGGTATGAGATGTTGTCCCTCATGTATGGCTTCTCTAGGTAAAACTAGACCAAGATATCACTAGAGGACCATCACAAGACTCCATTCACCACACCATGGGGAACATTATGTTACCAAGTCATGCCTTTTAGCTTAAATAAATTTGGTGCCACTTATCAACATGCAATGACATGATGGATTTTATAGTTGAGGACATGTTGATGACATCTTAGCAAAATCAAAAACCTATGTCAGACATCTTGATGTTCTATACAGAATATTTGAGAGGCTTCATGAATACAAGGTTTATCTTAATCCTAATAAATGCATCTTTGACATTACTTTAGGAAAATTGTTAGGATTTATTATATCACATAGAGGGATTGAAGTGGACCCTCCTAAGGTCAAGGCCATCATAGAAATGCCTCCACCTTCTAATCTAAAATAGCTTTGCATCTTATAGGTCAAAACCCAATATGTTCATAGCTTCATATCATATCTAGTAGACAAGTTCCATCCTTTTACACACCTCTTGGATAAAGGTGTCAAATTTTAGTGGGATATTGAATGCCATCAAGCATTTACAAAACTAAATACATACTTGGCCAACCTACCAGTATTGAGACCACCAAAACCTATCAAGCCATTGCTTCTTTATATATCAATAATAGAACATGCACTAGGGGCACTCTTGGCACAATATGATGAACAAGGTAAAGAACATGTGGTCTATTATCTAAGCTAGACCCTTGCAACATACAATCATAACTATTCACTTATTGATAAATCTTGTTTAGCAATGTGTTTGCTTCCTAAAAGTATTGATACTACATGTTAAACAATAAGATTATTATCATTGCTAAGGTGGACCCTCTCAAGTACTTATTATCTAAAGTAACTTGTATATGTTGCATGGATAGGTAGGTTATGTTATTGAGTGAATTTGGTGTTGAGTACTACAATTAGAAATCTATTAAGGGACAGGTCATTACATATAAACTTGTTGAAGCTCATATCATCGGTACTCAACCACATATATTTAATCTTCTAGATGACTCTATCATGATGATAGAGGAAGTGGCTCATGAATTTGAACATTGGAATATATTGTGATGGCTCATTCACATAGCATGGATCTAGAGCCAACATTTTACTAGTTACACCACAAGGGAATCTCATCCCCAAAACATTTCATATCAACCTCAACTACACCAATACCATGATCAAATATGAATCCCTTATTTTAATACATCATCTTGAAATATAATGGTATATCCAACAATTAATGGTTTATGGGGACTCTTAGTTAATCATTAATCAAACTACAAACTAGTATCAAACTATAGATGAAAATCTTGTACCCTACAATCATATTGTGGATAAACTCAAGTCACTACAATTTGAATAAGTACCACGGGTCTATAACTGATTAATCAATGTAATGTAAATAATTAGGTCCATGGTATAACCCACTTGCAATGTTAAACAATATCAGTTTCTCATTGATAACCTTTTATAGCCTACTCATAAATTACCAAATTTAGAGAGGGTTTATACTATTTTTGGTCCCAATCTCCCAACTGAATGTCCTTGGTACCAAGATATTTATAGCTTTTTTTATGACCAAGTTCTTCATCCCAACCTTTCAAAAAAACACTGAAAAATTGTCCTTCATCACCTAGCCTATTATACCCTCTTTTGGAACATGCTTTATTATAGGGGATATGATATAACTCTTCTTTGTTTTTTATCTTCAGTATAATCCACATTAGTGCTTAAAGAGGTCAACAAAGGAATGTGTGGGGCCTACACTAGTAGCATAGTCCTTTCCAAGAAACTCTTAATAATAGGATACTACTAACCCAAGATGGATATAGATGCTTGAAAATATGTCAAGAAGTGTGTTTCTTGCCAACAACATGGTAATCTAATACATGCACCTTCAATTCCACTATAATTGATTACTATACTATGGTCATTTGTTATGTGGGGTCTCAATCTCATTGGGAAAATAAACCCAACATCTTCTGATGGTCATAAACACATTCTTACTGCTATGGAGTATTTTACTAAGTGGATTAAGACAATTCCTCTCACTTACATAATTAAGAATCAAATTTACAATTGTATCCATTACCATATCATCTATTTTTATGGTATGCCTATCTAAATGATATCCAATAATGTTGGTTCATTTTTGAACAAGGATGTTAAATCCCTCTATACCTAGTACAAAATCAAACATAATAAATCCACACCATATGACCTCCAAGGAAATAGTCAATCCAAGGCATCCAGCAAAACCATTATTGCAATCCTTAAGAAGATTATCAATGATGCTAGCCATAATTAGCACTTGTAAATATTTCCCATCCTTTGGGCTTACTATATTAGTCATCATACCCCTACATGAGCCACCCCATTTTTTATGGTTTATGGCATAGAGGCTATTATCCCATTTGATGATGAAGATTATAAAATTTCTAGGTTACAAGAGATGAAACTCCTTTGATGGAAAGGATTTACTTGCCTTGGAATTTTAAGAGAATATTAAAATAGGTTGTAAGATCATAATAAATGCATTTTAACTCAATATTTTAAAGTTGGCAACTTGGTCATAAAATAAAATAAAAAGAATACCAATTTTGAATGCAAAAAGAAGGGTAAGTTCTAGCCCAATTGGATGGGCCCATACATAGTTATAAGATACAATGGTTTAGGGGCATATATATTGGCTAATCCAAAAGATGTAGAACTCCCAAAACCAATGAACATTGTACATATCAATGAATTCTATGCTTGATAACCTTTTTCACCATTTTCTATAATAACCCTTACTTGGGGGAACCCTATGCCAAAATTACTTATTTTTCCATCATACTTACTGCTTAATATTTACTATTACCTTGATATGGTCATGGATTCACCCTCATACCACCATTGTAGCTAGTTTAGTTTTCATTTAAACTCTTACCTATGGAAGTATATCTCGTCAGCTAAATGGTTACCTATACTTGTAGTCATATAAAATGTTCAAATTGGTAGTTGATTGTTGCTTGTGACACCTTATCTATAACTTCATTTTGTATGCTCTTGTGACCCTTTTAAACACCTTATTTCTCATTACCATTCATCTTAAACCTTTAAAATGATTATTCCACCTCAGCCAGATTGTATTTCTTAGGCTAATCCTATTCCCTTAGGTCTTGAGCTTATAGGATATGAGTGCCATATCTGGACTATAGCATCAGACCCTAAGGTGTCACATTTTTGGTACTCTTATACATTTGTACTTTGATCCATAATAATTATTTTCATCTATTCCCTACCCTTAATCATGTTGACCTAGCATGAATACATCTAACCCATGACCAATTATTCACTACAAAATCACATTCAAAGCTCATTTACAAAGTGGGGTGACAAATCTTATAAAGCAAGAAAGAATACAAACAAATCACTAAGACAAACTTCCCTATTCTTTGCACACAATCACCGAACATAGTTGTAAACATAATCAAATCTTTATACTAGTCCCTAGCCAAATCAAACACTATCAAATTAGCATTTGCATGTGCATAATACAATTTCACAAAGCACATTAGTTGGGAGAACTACATATGGCTTTATCCCTCTTCAAAGTATGGGTATGTAGGCAACATGCCCACACAACGGGTGTCGATTGTATGTTAAGTACATCTTACACACTAACCCCTTCCTTTCTCAAGTGTTTCAAACATCATTTTATCAATCATGATGGAGGGTTAGGGTTTTTAAGATTAAATCAGCTCTACAGTGAGTTTTATCAACAATCAACACTCAATATTTCATAAGCAAACTCCTACATGCACAATGCAAGTACCCAAAAAGTTTCAAGTCTCTGTGACTAGTTTGGACAATAATGGAAAAATTGGACTACAGTGTCAAACCCTAAGGTGTTTTATTTTTACTACTCCTATCCTTTCATCAAAAAAAATCTAGATCTATTTTTTTGACACTTTCCTAGTCTTACATAGCCAGTTTCAACTTCTATATCAACCGTCTCAGTCTAGTTTTAAGTTAAGTTATATTTCTCGTTATTTATTACTATTTTTATAAAGGTAAAAAAAGATAGATAAATTATAAAAATTAGGACTATAATTATTCCTTTATTCTAAATTGATTTATTAATCTAGACTTTTAGCTAAATCAGTAATAAAACTCCATTATTCCCAAAAAAGTTAAATCATTTGGTGAACCTGACTTTTTTTTTTTACACATAAAAACCCTAAAAACCCTAGGGAAAATTTTTCATTGATTTTAGTGGTATTTTTATAATTTTTCCTACATATATAAATCAAAATTTGACATTTAATTTTTAAAATTTAACATAGTAATTTTAAAAATTATTTCTTTCAAACCCTAGTTACTTATACTAGCTCCTAATATTTTCAAACCTTAGCCTAGGGTTTCAAAATTAGAATTTTGATTTTACACATTGGGTTGAATATTCCAATTTTATTATCATTATTTATTTATGCAAATTTTTCTAGTTTCTATTACGTGCTTGTTATTTTTATTTGGCATGAATTCAAAAATGGCATAAATACATATGTACATGTTATTTTAAGACCAATTCAAATATATGTCATATTTCATTACTTATTTAACATTTTATCTCTCTATTATGTGTAATTCAATTAAGAATAAAATCCTTACATAATTAGAGGATCCATTACATAATCTGAAAACCACCTGCCAAGTTTCAATGTCATGTCTTAAGCACAGGAAAGAATTTCCTTCTCCTCCTCTCCCCCAAGAGGGTGATAGCTACTTTCCCTCTAACCAAGTACATGTTATCACCTCTCCAAAAGGTGAGGTAACCTATACTATTGTTCCTAATGCATACATTTAGCCTATAGCTTCTTCAACATATGTGCTTACATGTTCAATCAGAAGCAACTAGGGTTTACACTTATGAGACTCTAAGGGATCAAATCAGCAATATGAGCAAGTTAATTTCAGATTTAAAAATGTAGAATCAGTTATTACATGAAAATATCACAACATTGTAAAATCATATTATAATACAAAAGCCTCAAAGGCACCCTAGTGTCAATCATGTATATGTACCTTCACTTAGTCAATTGGTTACAAGCAATATTACATATCAAAACAAGAAATCACAACAAAGTAACTCTATAACTAGTGATTCAAAAATCATTCAAAGATCAAATAAGAGTTAAAGTGAGGTACTAAGGGAAATTATTAAATATAAATTGATCAAACTACCTGCTCTACATCTAATGAGAAGATCCAGATAGTATTATGCATATCATAGAATTTATGGGCATTACATAGATTCATGTTTGATAGTGAAAAACATATACAATAGTAAATTGTTAATGAGGACCCTATACAAGGTAAACCCATCAAGAAATCCATAGTGAAACATGAACACATTCACAAAGGGTTAAATTGATAAATAGTATAAAAGTGGTTACCAAAGCATAACTCAGAATAAAAAAAGGATCAAAAAAACAAAATCAAAGCAAGAAATGGTACCACAACCACATGTAAAGCATGAAAAGATTTAAATATACCTCTCCAAAATGAGGCTCAACTCTCAAAGAAATATAAGTTTATTCAAAAATATCTACAATAGTTTTATTATCAAGGTCAAGGGTTGGGCAAGCATGCTCAAAGCATAACTAATCCTATTCTAAAATTTGATAATGTTTGTCACCAAGGTTTGGTATTTATTGAATATTCTAAGGCAAATTATTCATAGACATAATTTATCAAAGGAAACATCTAGATACAAAAAAAGTTAACACTAGCTTTCCATTGGTTCAAAATCAAGATGATAATGATGAGTGAAATAATATAGGTTATTATGGTTTCCAAGATATTGATCATGAATCCAAATATTTAGAGTCATATTAATAGCCATTCCCACATGCTTCATAATAATGCATGATTCCTTTATTTGATATAGAACACCATGACAAGGAATCTCTTCTGAGACTCATCGGTTAGTATCATTTTTTCTTAGCTTACTTGTACATAGTTTCTTTTTGCTTATTTATGCATAATTTCTCAACTTACATGTATATAGTTTATGTCATCTTACTTGTAAATGGATTATTTCAAAGTACCAAAAATAATAAAATATTTAAAAATACCAAAAATAAAACATTTTAAAATATAAAAACATTCAAATAACTCAAAACCCCAAAAACTTTTCAAATTATATGCAGTATCCATGCTTTACATTTATACTACCATGTTAGACTTACATTTTGTTGTTCTATGTCATTGTTTTTTGATTTATCTAAATTACCATGTTTCACTTGATATTCTTTGAAGTGTGTGTAGTGATACCTAGATCCTTGATTGATTCACTCTACCCATTGAGGGGGCATCCTAATTTTAAATTTGAGACATACATTGACATATCTACCCACTGAAGGCATCTCCTACATGACTACACCATCCATGTTATGTCATTCCTACACCACACACTCTACTTATCATGTTGATGTACATCACTTACTAGCCTACATAGATTATTCTATCACCACTCACTAGTATATAACACTTGTGTATTTATTAGCAACTACCTAGTCTTGTACTACATGTTTCTGCATACTTTCACTTCTTTCTTTGATTAGTTAGATGCAACAGTATTTTCAGCATTTACATGCCTTCATTTATTTTTTTGAGTAGCTAGATGGGTTTGCATTTCTCAATTCCTATTTTTTTACTTATATGTGCCTTAGGACATTTACCAATATCCTTTACTTGTACTCTTGTATGTGCTTGTGGATCCTCGTGCCAATCTTTCTTATTTGAAATTGTATGTGTATGTGGCCATTTGAACATGCCTTGTATGTTTTCTTTCCTAGTTTGAGTGACATTTGCCCATGTCCATTATTTACTTGGCCCCTTAGCCTCTTTTGTATGTTTCTGGCTTCTTGCCTTGTGTGCTTGTTTACTTATTTTCTTCTCAAATGTTTACAATGAATTGATCCACATCATGCATTATCTTTCCTTATTGGAAGGACTGATGGACATTATGCTCCTACCCTCCTTAAAAACTAACCAAATTTATAATTTTAGTTTAGTATACTACACATGTTATTACATTGTTACATCTATCTAGTCATATCCCTATTGATCTACCAATCGCCATTACAAACTATGCTATATCTAGAGACATATTTTGGATTATCATTGCTATATCATGTATTTCATAGCATAACACACTTGCAAGGTTATTTATTTTGAGGGAAATCATTGTAGGGTATAAATTTCTACCCTCAAAAGAGGGGGAAACAAATAAGGGTCTTTGTCATAGAGATCAGAGCCTTCTAGTGGTCAAAAACATTATTTTGAGAACACTCAAAATAGTAATCAGAGCTCAAAACACATAGAATAGCCTAGAAAAATAGTGATGAATACAAAAAATCATAAAAAATAGTAAAGGACAAGAGCACTAGAAGTGGACAATAGTGTTGGACACCAAAGTGTCTCCTTTTTGGTACTCCTATCTAAACATCCAAAAACCTAAAATTTCTAGAAATAGATAGAAAGGTAAGATCAATTACAATTTTTTTGGCTATAGTATAGTTTAGATTGATTAGTTTTGATACAATTTTACTCAGAGTATCTAGATGTAGGGGCATCATGTATGGCATGATTGCTCTTTCTTTTAGTTTTAAATTAGGCAATTAGTATAACTTCCAGATTAAAATCCATGTTATAAGGGCCAGTGATTAGGGGTAATGTTCATGACACATTTTCCTTATTTTCTTTCCAATTTTAGTGCATTACCTCATTATTCTAAGTAGTTTCATGCCTTATTCTATTTATATATTGTTGGCATCATTTCAGAGTGGCTTTCATATAAGCCTAATTCTCAGTTTTAGAGTGGCTTCAAAACAAGCCTAATCTCCACCTTTCAGAGTGGATAGGATTGGCCTAGTTATCAACACACATTTATCTATGCATGTTGTAGACACCAAAATTATGTTTCACATGTGCATAAATCCCTATGTCGAACCCCCCTGATCCCCTTTTAATAATTAGCCTTCCTAACACATGTTTTCACTCCTCACATATTTAATTAATTTAAAATATTTAATTAAGTTAATTAAAAATGACTTATGCCACCTTACCTAGCCACCTCATCCTAAGACTAATTGTTACCCTCTGAGTCACCTTGATACTTAGTCCCCTAATCCTAACTACCCATGACTTGTTCTCACCCCAAACATAAATTCTTAACTAACTACATCCTTCTTAACCTCACATTTCTACCATTTCCTAATGGATGCCACACTTGGTAAAAGAAATAATAGAAAATAGGCTAAAAATAGACCTTTTATCCATTCTCATACTACCGATGTCAGTCAACCCATGGACGACATCGATTACTTAATCCAAATTCCAATCTAGTTTTTAGGTTGGCAAAAATAAAAAAATAAACTTAGTTATTCACATACAAGCTTTAGCATTCAATTTTATACATCTAGGCTTATCATTACTCTACACAATTTAGTCCAAATTAGGAATCGATATACTACATAGAGCTTGGATTCTTCTTAACTAACCAAACATACTTCTCTTTCTATTCACCTATTACTTCAACATGCCTCATCAAATCCATCTATCTAGCACCCATGGTTTATCCATTTCATCAACTAATTATATCTCTATGTTTTGGTAATTCCTTTAAATAGTCATTTTACAATTACTTCACATTATACTGTTTATCATTTTATGAATGTCCTGGCTCTTCCTACAGAGGAGTTATAAAACTCCTTCACCTATTTTCCTCTACTCCAAATATACCAACCTTCTATCTAGGCCTGCCTGAGTCTTACACACTCCCTTATGACTCTTCCCAACCTCATAAACCTAACCAAAATCCATCTCCTAGCTTAGAAAAGTCTCTTGCAAGCCCCTGATAACCTACTGCCCCTAATGACATCAATCACATAACTAACATTGGTCATATAACTGAACTCAGCTATATCTTTTATTAACATCAATAGCCTAACTAACATCGATGATTGTTTATTTCCACTAACCTCCCTAAGCCTATGCGAACAACTTCCAAAAACATCAACAACTCACATTACATGCACTATGTCACTCTCTACTGCACTCAGGCTGCAAGAATGGTATGAATATCTCTCTCATACTCTCTCTTTAATTTTTTTATTCATTACCAATTTTGTTTCAAAAAGTGGACTATCATTCCTAAGGAAGTTTGACATTCCACGAGCAAGTGCGCAACTTGGCAGCCCACTCATATATCTACTAACAAATATTCTGGTGGTAGTGATTTCTTATACATAGGTAGTCCTCCCCAACCAAAGAGGAGTGCTCAACATCATTTTTATATGGCACGTAACCAATCTATGTTCTCTCTAATCCTTATCCTTCATCTATGTTTCTCCTTAAACATCAAATAGATTCAAATTTTAGTGAAACATTTTTGACAGGCCTAGTGGGACCCTAGAGTTTTCCTTGGGTTCATTGCTTTTTTTAAGCATTCATATAGGTGCATTATAGTGAAAATTGCATTCTTATAACTTTATACTTCTCTTTTCCCTCAAAACAAAATATTCAATATTTTATTTTCTATTTAAAGGTAATAAACTAAAATTTCTTCTTCCTTGCCACTATTCTCTTCCTTTTGCCTCTAAAAAAAACTTATCATTTTTCTTGCAAGTTAAAAGAATCTCTTCTTTATCTCTTTCTTGCATGCACATTAGGATAGTTAAATTCATTCTCTTCTCTTATTTCATCATTATTTTCATTTGAATTGAAACACTTTAGATTTGGGTTTAAAACTTACTGCACTTCATTGTTTTCTTGTTGCATATTAGCTCACCTAGTTAATTACAAGCATTGTGAATAAATCATAGCACACCAATGTTACACAACCAGATCACACTCAAAAAAATAAACATTTAAACTCACATTAGACAAGTCCCATCAATATTTCATTACCTGGTGGATCAACTTACCGTGCCCAGCTATCCTACTTGGATTTCACCACTAAGAGGAGAACCCACTCCATTCTCTGGTAGAGTATAAACTCTAGACAGAAGGTATATTTTGGCTAAGCGGCTTGGCTTGGCTTGGCTTTAGGTCTATGAAGTGTAGGAAGCAAGCTCTTATAACAAGCCACATACCTAGTCTAACATAGATTTCCTCTTGAGCACCAAAATTAACCTAAAACTAGCTCTAAATTTCTTTCTAGTACCTTCGGTAATCAAATTCTCTTCTCACTATCTGATTAAGGCATAAGCCAACATGAGACTAAAATTAATCTCTAGGAGTTCATAATTAGTGGTTGTATGTTCTTTTTCTACTTTTATTTCCTTTTATATTTTGGAGTTGGTAAGGATGTTTTTCCATTGATTTACAAAATCAACACCATTTATAATACTCAAGTTGTATAACCTATTATATCAAGTTTTTTTACTATTCATTCTCCTTATACGAACCTCTTACATCTTCTATTTTACCTAGATTTTACCTTTAGGTTTCTAAAACATTGAATTTTTCATCTCCCAAGATATCATAGTGACCAACATCAGTTAATCCCACCGACATTAGCAGACTTTATCCTACCTACATTGGTTAATCCCACTGATGTTAGCAGACATTAACCTATCAACATTGGTCAAGTGATCGACGTTGATGACTATGTAATTTTAGTTTACACAAAACAACAAGCTAAAATAACCGACTTACCTACACTCGAACCTAGTTTTTCCTTATTCTATCACTAATAAAAAGTATTAAGACTTTTTATACTCCTTGCATGGTATTGACATGAACCCAATCCAAAATTATTGTCTATTACGAAAGATGACAACCACTTCCACCTTCCCCTCTTGTTTTTGATTATCTCATGATGCATACTTTAGATATAGAGCATACTTCTAGTCCCAAAGAAAATGTTCCTAAAGGAGATCAATATTTTGCTAAATTTCTTGATCACAATGTGGTAGCCCTTTAGCATTACCTCACCATGAGCCAAACCGTAATTCTTTGGGTGACCCACTATATGGTATACCAACTTCTCTAATGGAGACAAATTCATTTCAGCTATCTCCATTATGTTCCCAATGGTTACTCGAACTACCACTTCAAAAAGTAACCCAACTATAAATAATGTCCAAAGTTTAGCATCACCAATTACCCAAATCCCACCTAAACCCTGGTGTGACTTCCCAGCCTTCACAACCACAAGTAGTTTAGTCAAGTCTAACCCCATTTCAGAATTTGGTGGTACCCATCCCATCTACTCTCATACCTATAATTACATGAGTTACAATTCACCCTTCACCCATTATAACCATGCCAACAACCCAACCTATAATAACAACATCCAGCTAAAACATAGTCTCTAACCCAACGGGACAAGCCCCTTTTATTTCTACCCCTCATCCTATGATTCATTATCCCTATATTACATCAATACAACTACAATAGGCTATGTCATACACTCCCTCTACCTCTTATTAGGTTATTTATAGCTTAGGGGGTATCTCCCAAAAAAATCATCCTCTAGACCTCATTAAGATGTTGATGGACAAGATGTCTAATCTAGAGACATTTGTGTTAGGTTCAAAGAATGTGTTATCTTATAAGTAGATATGTAATGAGCCTATCCATCCATCTATTCCTATCCACCCTTATCCAAGCCAATGTGAACTCCCCAAATTTACTCATTTCCTAAGTAAAGAAGACCCATAATACCATTTGTGAGCATTTAGACATGCTTGTTATTTAATAGGGCATGATGATGCATTACTACTTTGTACCTTCCTTGTGTCTCTTTTGGGTGTTCCCTATATTGGTATAGCTCTATAACTTATCACTTCATTTTCTCATTTACCCAACTCGCACAAATATTCCTCAACCATTTCTCTATCAACATTTCTAAAAAGGTTTCTATTACAAACGTTTATTCTATTAAATAATTTGATAACGAGTCTATCATAGATTTTGTCACTCACTAGAGAGATTTAATCAATCAACTCTCCTCTTTACCCAAACTTGAGCTTATTGCTATCTTCTCAAGGGCATGTACTAATTACATTTTATCCACACTCTGAGTATAAATTTTCCACACATTTGATGAAGCCTTTACAATGGCACGAATACTTGAAATTTAGGCTATAGATGAAGATAGAGTCAAGTTACATAGTAATAACACCAATTCCAAATCAAATGACTCCTCTTCTTCTAAAAATTCTCCTTCTAACGAAAAATCTAAAGGCTCTACCAATGTGGTGGTTTTTAAATTAGCTTCTTCCATAACCACAAACCAACCTAATTCCTTGACTTCCCAAAATTTGATCAAGAAATTCCAACAAGGGTATGAATAAAGATAATACACTCCCATTGGGGAGTCACATACTTCCATTTTGGAAAAAATATTACAACAAGGAGACATAACCCTTCCTCAAATCAAGCCTCTTATACAGTTTGACCCCTCCCATCCTATTCCAACTTGGTATAAGGAGGATGAGTTTTTTGGCTATCATCGAGTCAAAGTCCACAATTCTAATAACTGTAAAACATTCAAGAACATTTTTTAAGACATGCTTGATAGGGGTGATCTCATCTTGGATAACCCTAATGCACCTGATAATCAAATATGGATGTGTTCAAATAGCCATTTCTTAACCATTCACCCAATCAAAATAGTATTCAAACCATGACTAATAATTCATATGATTGTAATATCCATATGGTTAATATGGTCTTTCCTTCACCTCCAGGCCAACCTCTCCCACAATAGGAGGCACCCATTTTACCTAATCCTCCCCCAAAATTAGTGGAATTTTTTTTCCCATTCTTCTTCCTCAAGTAGAAGAGCCTACTTCACCTGTTCCACTCTTACATGAGGAAGATCCTCCTTTACCATTCCTTTTGCCACAAGAGGAGCCTATATTGCTAGCTCTTTTTACACAAATGTTACCTATCCTCTTACCACTTAAGGACCATGCCTTACCTATTTTGTAACTACATGTTGAGGGGAACATCATTCCTATGTTATACCCTCTTAAGGAATCATCTTCACCTATCTCTCCTCCAATGATAGAAAGTAGTACCCCATCCACTCCTTTTTTTCACCTAGAATAGTTAGTGTTATCTACTCCTACATTAGATGAGAGACCTATTATGCCTACTCTAATTCAACTAATTTTACCACTTCTTTTAGCTATGGAGGATCATACTTTACCTATTCCTTGCCCACATGTTGAGGAAGAAATTATACTTATGCTCTACCCCCTTGAGGAGCCTTCTTCACCTACCTCTCCTCTACCCATGGAAGACCATGCCTCTTCTCCTATCTCTATCGAAGAAGACCCTATTGCAACTCTTTCTCATCTTTGGCCTGAGGTAGAAGAGACCAATAATTTCCCTCTTTCTCAATCACCTTATCCTTTTAAATAAGTAATCATAATGCCTACATCAACTTCATATAAACCCTTCTTGAAGTTAGTAAAAAATCTAGAATTTCTTTACTCCATAAAGTTAGATCATGCAGCATTCTGGGACTGACTTAAAACTCCTTATCTTACATAATGAGTGTCAACCTTTATCACCAACCCTCTCACTACCCTTTAACCCAAGTTCTTTGACAAATTCAAAGCTTCTTCATCAAAATCACCAGAAGATCATCCTTCTATGTCAAAGCCCTCATCCTTGTAGGTGTCTACCACATTAAAGCATATTAGGTCTTTAGGCATACATCTAGTCTCTAATCTAATTCATCCATAGGTGAAATTAGATCTGACTCTCCAACCACAAGTTGGAGTTTCATGGTATGAACTACAAAAAAATGTTAAGCTTCCTAGATCTCTATGATCCTTCCCTCTTCCACCCTCAAATTTTCCATCAATTTTAGGACCACACCCCTCTACTTTAGTTGGGGTATTTCCAATCCAAGAAAAAAAAAAGGCTAAGTTACCTCCACTACTACCTCTACCACCTAGTAGGCCTTTCACATCTAACACCATGATACCTAACACCAAGAAAGTGTTAGTAAAACATGTGACTCCACCACCACCTAAAAAGGTGTCATGCAAAATTTCCCCTATGACTCTTAAACTAAATAAGATGTCCACTCCTATTACAATGACAAGTGCTAGCCCTCTCATAGGCTCTCAAATATTTTTCCTATACCAGTTGTTAAAATAAACTACAATGACTCTTCATCCCATTAATCCTTATAACCCTCTTAGACTGAAGCCATCTTAGTTTGATGATACATAATTTGTCTATATCATCATTTTCCTAGACATGATAGTAAAATTTGTAAAGCTCTCATAGTAGTCATTCAGCAACACTTTTATGTCGACTCTCTCTTTGTTGATACTCCCATTAACTTTTCTGCTATTCTACCCTTGGCATCCATAATGCCTCATATTGTTCCACTTGAATTCAAACCCAAAGATGTCGTACCCCCTTTTCACCTCCTTTAGCTATGTTTTAGATCAACATGGTTAATGTGGCCACGTGGTCACAACAACAAAACTATAAAGGTAAGGAAAAGGTCACTTCTCCTTGGGATCATCCCTTCTCAAAAGACACCCCTCCTTTGAATCCCAATATTTCCATCTTGGGTGTCCCAAAACCAACATCTTCAGAAGTTATTCAAAGCTTGATGGTGAATAGCTTCACCAAACCCCTTTGAAAATGTCCTTGTGTGAGTTAATCCAAAACTCACCCCAACACCATCAAGCTTTGATTAGTGATTTCCAAGTGTTTAAGGTACACCTCTTACAACTTTGGTCATCTCTTTTAACTCCATCTCCTTGATTTCCTTTAGTGATTCAAAAATTCCACTTAAACACCTTGAAGAACAATATTCTACCCTTTTTATCACTACATATATCGATCAAACTCATGTTAAAAGAGTCATGATCGATGGGGAAGTTAGTATTAATATTATCTCCACCCATGCCTAAAAACAACTAGCTCTTCTCAATAATTGCATGTCTCAAAATGACATGGTGTTCCACTCCTTTAATGATACCACAGCTACTATGGTGGGCACTATTATCTTACATATATATGTGGGCCCCTACATAATTCCCAAACTATTCTATGTTGTAGAAGGATAGTTCCAATACAACATACTACTTGGATGACCTTAGATACATTCTATGACATGTGTTCCCTTAAATTTTCTTTGTTATGTCAAGTTTGGGCATAATGGGCAAGAGTATGTTATTCCCACTGACCCACCTCCCTTCAAAACATGCAACATGACTTATAGTCTCAATCATGTTCTCATTCCATTAAAGACATCATCTTCTCTGCATGATACTTCTAAAGCTTCCACAAGTTCCACTACCTCAATTACATAGATATCGATAATACAAATTCCCAAAATAAACCATATAGAGGAAACTTTCAAACATATATCACTTAGAGAATATCATTTGTTGACACTCAACATGTTTCATACTCCATAAGATTATGGAAAGCTTCATCTGCACCCCAACTGTGATCCCCATATTGGGATGATCATCCCTTATGGACCCCCTAACCTTTGAACTAATTTCACATATGGGGGAATTGATCAGGCTCTCACTATCAACAATCCATCCTCTTCACCACAACTATTTACCTGTGACTTCTCTTTCATGAGCAAGCTTATTTTTGCTCACACTTATCTTTATAGTTGTGCTTGGAAAGGATTTGGAAGCCTTTGATGCACTCAAATGATATCTTATTTTCTCACCGATTCTTATTCCACATAAGGAAAATTAGACTTTCTACTTTTACATCTCTATAACAAACCATTCTTTGGTGTTATGATTACATATAGAGATGATCACCATCGATAACAAGAAGTTTACTACATAAGCTACATACTTATTGATTATGAAACTTGATATACCCATACTAAAAAGCTTTATCTCACATTGGTCTTTGCAGCTTCAAAAACTCTATCATTACCTCTTAAATCACAAAACCAATGTTGTCACCCATACTGATCCCCTCAAACACATGCATTCCAAGCCATATCACAGCCAATGTGTAGCTCAGTGGCTCATGCTCCTTACTAAATTTGACTTGGAATTTATTTAATAAAAGTCTATCAAGGGGCAAATGATTACTAACCAGTTAGCTACTACCCCTTTACCTGACAACCAACCTTCCAACCTCAAATTCCCTGATGAATCCATTATAACGCTCTCCACCAATGACATCTCCTATCAAATGATGATGTTCTTTGATGGATCTAAATGTCAACATGGTGGGGGTGTAGGGTTCATCCTCATCCATCTTGATGGCGAGCCTGTGCCTTTGTCATTTAAACTAGATTTTGAATGTACTAACAATATGTATAAATATGAAGCTTTGATCTTAGGGTTTCAAATGGATATTTTCTTGGGTGTCAAATCAATAACCATTTTAGGTGAATCTTAGCTAGTGGTTAATTAGGTTAATGGTTCCTACTTATGAAAAATTGAAATTCTACAATGATATAAACATCATGTAGATACGATATTAGGATCATTTGACTCTTACCTCTTACAAATTTTTCCTCAATATATAAACAAGTTTGTTAACACAATGGATTCAATTGCATCACACATACCCTCTTCACCCTCTTCCTCAAAAATCTATGTCACTATGCATCACTTAACATTGCCCTCTTATGTACCAACTAACATCCTTTTTATCGATAATGTAACACATAACCCACATGACTTATGGTAGAAGAAACTCATGGATTACCTTTCCTTTTCTATTACCCCTTCTGATATCTCTAATAATGGGAAACGTGCCTTCATGAAATGTGTCTCTCATTACACTATGCTAAGGGGACTGCTCTACAAGTGAGGTTTTGATGGTCTCCTCCTTAAATGCCTCACTAGTACTGAGATACCCTTCACCATTAAGGAATTCAATGATGGGAAGTATGGTGGAAATTTTAATGGTAATGCAATTACCAAGCATATCATTTGACACAGATATTATTGGCCAACATTCCATCAAGACTGTAGTAATCATGTTTGATGTTCCATCAAATGTCAACAACATGCTAACCTCCTTCACGTTTCAAGCCATGCCTTACAAGTTTCCAAATACTTCTATCCCTTCTCCCAATGGGGTTTGGATCTAATCAGTGACGTTAACCCTCATTCATTTGTCCATCATCATTCTATCATTACTGATACTAAATACTTCACCAAGTGGATCAAGACCATTCTTCCCATCTCCACTAAGGCTAAAAAAATTATTGACTTTATCAACCATCACATCATTTGTCATTTTGGTATCCCCCATTAAATTATAATAGACAATGGTAAATCTTACAAAAATAAAACTATCTAAAATCTTTGTGACACCTTTGGAATCAAATTAAGTTTCTCATCGTCGTACTATCCACAAGCAAATGGACAGGTAAAAGCTTATAACAAAACATTGACCAAAATCCTCATGAAGGTATTCAATGATACTGGTAAGGATTGTCACATGCACATTCCCTTTACTTTATGGGTTTACCATACTAGCATTCAAACCCCTATAGGTTATATGCCTTTTTTCTTGGTCTATGGGAGAAAGGCTATTTTGTCTCTTGAGGTCTTGATTCCTTCTCTTCACATCTCTCTATAAGACATACTAATGATGACTTTCACCAAGAAAATTTGGCTTAACTTGAGTTTCTTGATGAATGCTGCCACATAGCCCTCAACCACCTCCAAATCTATCAAGAGAATATCAAATGTTCTTACAAAAAAAACCTCAAAGATCAAGATTTTAATATCAGAGATCTCCTCTTAAAATAAAATCAATGTGTGATGAACATGGAGAAAACAAACAGGGTAAGTTTGTTCCTAATTAGCTTAGACCCTACATCATAACTCACAAGTATGGCTCAGGGACTTATTGCTTGTCTTCTCTCAAAGAAAATCTAGAACCCAAGCCTTTAAATGCTTTGCACCTATGACCATTCTTTTGTTAATCAAGTGATGCTTCACCTCGTGTTTAACTTGAGCTCATCCCTTGAGCAACCCTATTACATTCATTTCCCTTCCTCTTAACCCTTACTCTTATACACTTAGTTAACCTACAAAGTGATATGGTTTTGCCCTCAAAGTTGAAAAATCCTAATCCTCTATAGTCTTGTCCATGACTAAAATTAAAAACAAAAAATGGGATATATAGATAAATTATAATCTCTCAGGTCATGATTCTCAACATAGACTGTTCCCCTAAAGGATAGCTACATAACTTCTCTTTGATATTATAAATAGATTGCTCCCTTGAAGGATGACTATTAAAAATAAAAAATAACAAAAGCTTAGACCAGTCTTTTGAAGGATGCCTAAGCCAAGCTTTGTTATCAAGACAAATAATAACTTAGAAGCCTCTCATATTGATCATCTTCATATGACCTTAACACAAACAAAATCCCATTGTATGCTTCCCACATTGATCAACTTACACACACAAAAAAAAATAGGTTGTAAGTCATGGACTTGCCTATAGTAGCTCTTAGGTCACCCACAATAGGGGCATACCATCCCCACTAACAACTACCCAAAAACTCTCATTCTTTTTACCCTTTTCCCCTCATACTCTTTCAAGGGACTTTGAACTCACTTGACATAAGGTGAGTATGATGCTTCTCTAACAAAAAAATGGTCAAATGATGAAAATAATGAAAGAGGCTCATACTTTTGAGCCTATTTATGTTGTGATTATGGTCTTTGCTAATACATGAGTATCATGCCTCTTTATTTCCCATCCCAATCACATGTCAATTTCTCTATTGAGATCAAATCTCACAAGATTCAATCACCTTCTCACCTTTCTACCATTTTTTCTTGATTCTTAGAGTTATGTGTATAACACATATCCATCTCAAGCAAGGATACTCAACTAATTACCCAAAACCATACTAAAACTAACAAACCATTGCTCATGATAAATCTACCCAACACACAACCATATTTTCTCTAAACAATAGTAAATAGAAAAACTATCAAGCCTACTCCATTTATTTTAAGCATACACCATCACAAATATGGAAAAATACTAAAATAAAATAACATACCCAACCCATTCATTTTGAACATACACCATCATAAATATGGAAAAAATCCAAGATGAAGCTAACAAATCAACTATGCATATACCATCACACATATGGGAAATGTTAGTCTAACTCAGGTAACATGCTCAACATTAACATAATATAAACATCCACATCATTATAATAAGATCAACATCATCACCATCACAATAACACATTTCAATATAACACGTCTCATATATATATGCACTAAATATGAATGTACATCAATGGATCATATCAGTATCATCTCTCCCTCAAAATATACATCTCTCATCTTTGGCTCATAGGCTAGTGTGTCTACAACATATATAACAATATAAATAACAAAGTCTGGCACTCAAAATCTTTGAGGCTATAGTCATGGTCATGAAGAAGTAGTGTCATCACCACTCTCCAACTATCTACATCTGCATGAGCTAGAAGGTATGGCACATGTCACTAATCTCTACTACTCTCTAAACTCAAAATACCTCTGAATCTATGGGAACTCCCTAATGGCCCTCTCATAGTAAGCAATATCATCAAGAGTATTGATGTACCTCACTAGAGATACAGTCTACAATAGACCCATCACACCTATTGAAGGCCCTTGTACTGGTCCCTATGGTGGAGGAGGAGTCTATCTTGTTGCTCTCAAATTATTCCTCTCTACTATTAGTGTAGTAATCTAGCCCTGTAATGCCCCAACTTGGCCTTGTAATTCCCTGACTTAGCCCTATAATGTCACAACCTGCCCTTGCAAGACTAATACATGTGTTTGTGTTGCATCTTAAGCCTACACTATCACATCTCAAGCTTGTACTACTACCTCATGTTCCTATACTACTACATCTCAAGCCTATACAACTTCATCTCTCTCTCATCATTCCCTATAAATCTAGTGGTGGCCTCCTAACCTAAATTATGAGATGTAAACCTATCCAAACAAGATAAGACATTATGCATCTAGGATCTACTACACCCAAGCCTATTGGTAACTCCTCAAAATCTAGCCCATACGTCTCCTAGGGCAAAGGTAGGGGTGCCTCTATATCATCCCTCCTATATCAAAGAAAGGCAAGAGGCACATCCTATAACAAGCTAAACTACCTCATGACCCGTGCCATGGGTATCATCTATAGCTCTCTAGCTCATCTCCCTTTAACCCATAATGTTCTCTATAAATTGACAAGATACTCTACCTATCCTCTAACTTTAGGGTATGTCAAGTAGGGCCTCTAAACAATATCTAAGGGGATTAATCCCTCTATCATACACCTATAATAATCAATATCTCATACTTTGTCATATACTCATGTCTGGGCCATACCATTTCTCCACCATCTAAACCTAATGTTGAAACTAGTTTCAATCATGGTAGGTAGCCCTAATAGCTATGTCACCATGATATGCTCATATGCCCAAAAATGGAGTAAATGATCAATGCACAAACTATACCATCATTATAGCCTCAAACCTCAAAACTCTCTATATAAATATGCCAAAAATATTAGTCCTAATGCATACACGATCTGATACTTAACCATCTATGCTAGAACACATGTCAATGCAATAGGAAATTTCCCCCCATCTATGTCTAGTAGTGTATATACTATAATCCCTATCATCACTAGGATACTCAACCAATGTTGCTCCTCAGTGGTAGTGTACAGTAGCTTATATTCAAAGCTCACTCAATGATAGGTCACCTCACTAACATGCTCTCCAAATAATTTAACCATGTTAATATCATTCTCCTCTCTTGAACAAGAGAAGATCTCATCACCTTGGATTGGCAACCATAAAATCCTATAAATGTCCTCTTATGTCACTGTCAACTCTCTAATTAATAAATGGAAGGTGTCGGTGGTGCAATCCCACCTCTCTATTAATGGTATCATCAAACTCACATCATGTGTAAATTAAAAATATCATCACACTCCTCCTGACCATATGGCTTCCATGTGCTCCCACTCATCTAGGGTGACATCCCTCCTCATCTACGTCAGCAATGTAGGTAGTCGATCTCATAACGTCAACTCTTGCCTAGCCTGCATCCACACACACAAACCTCAAGTCACATACTTTATAATATAACCTTCCACCCTTTTATCCCTTCTCTTTGGGAGAACTATATTGGCTTGAGGCCCTCAATCGAGCTATGTAGGTAGCACTCCATCGACATGGGGTCTTCTAAGGTTAGCTTGGCCATATACCCACTTAACTATCTAACCTATTCACCCACTTAAACCTTAAGCC
The DNA here is from genome assembly GCA_037957365.1 of Torreya grandis. Lineage (NCBI taxonomy): Eukaryota > Viridiplantae > Streptophyta > Pinopsida > Cupressales > Taxaceae > Torreya > Torreya grandis. The sequence continues at coordinate 143,321 of JARHVA010004526.1, forward strand.
TCACTACTTATCTCTCCATCCTAAGCCTCACTACCTATCTCTCCACCCTATGCCCAACTACCTATCACAACTCTAGGCCCCATGGCCTATATCTCAAACCCTTGACCCTATGACCCATCTTTTAAGCCCTAGGTCCCATGACCTATTTCAACATACTTTTCCTAACCACTTCCCTTAATAAAATTTTAACTATACCTCATATCTTTTTCTCTACACACTAAGAGAACTACATTGGCTTGAGGCCCTAAATCAAGTTATGTAGGTATCACTTAGTTGGCATGGGCTCTTCTGAGGCTAGCTCAACCATTTATCTAGTTGACTAACTTAATTGGGGATCCAACATTAGCCTTTCCTACTATTTTGGGTTTTTTAATGTCACCAACATCAATCTTATATGCTGATATTGATGCTTGGTGTTGACCAACATTGGTGGACCCCACTGACATCAACATCAATGTAGATCGACGTTGGTGAACCCCACTGACATCTGTGACTAGTTCAGCCCTAGGGTCGAATAGCCCATCTCCCATTTTTGAGTTTTTCCCTAAAATTTTACCCCTAAATCCCTCTTAAATTCACCTAAACCTACCCCACCCCATTTCCTAACCCTCTAATATCATTCTTTCCCCCCAAATTTTAAATTTAGCCTAAAATAATAAATTAACAAACTTAAATTCAAATTTAACTCATAAAGGATCTTACCTCATCTTTCTATCTCCTCTACGCTAGAATAGTTGGCCTTTATGGTGGCCTACCTCTATTTGTGTCCCCTCCTAGCTCTTCCAACTCACTAGCACTCGGAGCTCTTCTCCTCTCCAATCAAATGTTGCAAATGAGTTTTGGTGGGCCTCTAAACCCCTGTTGTCAATTTTGGTCACCCACTGACATCGATAGCCTTGACCTAAGCCACCGATGTTAGAAATACTTACCTCCAAAATTGACACCCTTAAATTAGAGTTTCCAACCCCAACCACAACCCTTTGGACTACACCCTCCATCTAGGGCAACTTGGAGATCACGTATATCTCCCTTGTTGGAAATATTGTCATTGATGTCAAAGTTTTAACATTATTGGTGATAAATGCCCCATTACATTTAATGGTTTTTAAAATATTCATATCTTGGCTAATGTGTGTTAATATTTATTTAATATTAATTAATATATTTTTGGTTGCATATAAGTCAAAAGAGGGCCCACGGAGAAGTCAAAGAGTCACGGGGTAAAAGATGAAAGAGGAATGAGATGCATTTTCTCATGAAGAGTCATCTTGAGGAATTCCAAGAGTCACCATGTGAAGACAAAAGAGGTATGGCACATTTCTCCATGAAGAGAAACTTTAAGGAATATGAAAAGTCACCAAGATAAAGACCAAAAAGGAAAGGATGCTTTTGCTTATGAATGGTCAACATATGACTTTTCAAATATAAGGATACGAAGAGTCATGTAAATTTGGTGCCATTTTCCATGAGTATTGAAGGGTCACAAAGGGTGAATGCCAAAGGTCATTTGGAAAGCTATAATTAAAGGCTTGAGAAGCCATTTTTTATATGCAAGAGAGTGCATGTTTTTTTATTTATTTTCAAAGAGAGAAAAGCAAGAGATATTGTAGAGTTCTATCATTTGTTGAGTAAGCAACATTGAGAGAGTTGTGTTTTATACATAAGAGGGGTTGGTACTCCTATGGGTCGGTGCTCACAAATAGTTTCTATATTGGTGCTAGACAAAAGGGTTAGTGCTCTTATAATTTGGTGCTTGAAAAATTTATATTTTGAGTTGGTGTTCCTTCATATACTTGAAATTGTTCTCTGTGGTTATTCCCACTCTGGGTTTCTATGTAAAAATTCTCTCTCTCTCTCTCTCTCTCTCTCTCTCTCTCTCTCTCTCTCTCTCTCTCTCTCTCTCTCTCTCTCATGTGATGCAAATTATTATTTCAATTTTATTGCATATCTTGAATGTATGATTGAGTGGTTAAAGAAAAGAAATTAGATTAAGTAAAAAATATATAATATACTGATTCAGCCCCCTCTTAGTATATTTCATGATTAACAATTGGTATTAGAAGAGGTTCCTTTTAAAAACATTTTATAGCTTGAACGAAGATTGAGAAAGCACAATGGCTGGATCACATAAAGGATGTTATATAAATAAGGCACCTTTGTTTGATGGAATGAATTATGTTTTTTGGAGCATAAGGATGAAGACTTATTTTATGGCCCTTAGATTTGACATATGGCAAGTAGTGATGGAGTAATATAAAGAGTCACAGACACTTGTAACTATTCTCGGAAAAAATAAGGCAAGTAAAAATAATGCTAAAGCTTTAAATACTATTTTATATGGTTTATGTGAATCAGAATTTGTTAAAGTTATGAAATGTAAATTTGCTCATGAAACTTGGGTAAAACTTGAGAATATTTACAAAGGTGATGGAAAGGTTCAACAAGCTAAGCTTCAAACTTTTAGAAGATATTTTTAGAGTTTGAAGATGGAAGAAGAAGAAATATAGCAAGTTAACTCTTACAGGTTGATCAAATAGTCAATCAGATTCAAGTTCTTAGAGAAAATTTATAATAATTGACTATGGTTCAAAAGGTTTTGAGATCTTTACCATTGAGATATGATACAAAAGTTTCACCAATTGAAGAGACGAAGAATTTAGCCAAGCTAAAGATGGATGACATTCATGGTATTCTTATGGCATATGAGATGCAGACTAAATAGGATAAACCTTCAAAGAGAGAAGCAACTTTCAAGACATCAAAGAAAGAGAAGGCTAAAATTCAAGAATCAAGTGATAATTCTAGTGATGATGAAGATTAAAATGGATCTCTATTCATTTTCAAGCTAAAAATGGGCACAGGTAAATATCAAGGAAAATTACCTTTTATATGTTTTAATTATGAAAAGATTAGAAATTTTATATCTAAATGCCCAAATAAGGGTAATGATGAAAATGAAGAAGGAAAATCTACATACAAGAATAATTTCAAAGGAAAATTCAAGAAGAGATTTGAGAAGAAGAGTTCTTATTCTAAATATCCTAGCTCAGATGAAGATAGTGGAGTCAGTGACTTAGAAGAAGAAGAGATTATATTCATGGCCAAACATGAAGATGCCTCTACAATAAAAATTATAGATGATCAAGAAGAAGAAAAAGATGAAGCTAAATTGAATCTAGAAGAACTCATTTGTGCCTTAGAAGATTTAAAAACTCTTGAAAAGAAGAATCGAAGATTAAATCTCCAGATCGAGAAAAATGAAAAAGAGTTAAAGGAAATAATTGAAGATCTACAAGCACACTTTGAAGAAGCCAAGAAGAATGAATAAGATATAATGGCATAGTTTAAAATAGTAAGTAAAGAATGTGAAAGATATGTTATTGAAATGACTTCTTTAAAAGTAGATCTTGAGAAAATAAATAAATCAATCAATGATAGAGTAGCCAATGATTGAAAATTTGAAAATAGCATTAAAATGTTGAATAAGATATTAGAAAATCAAAGATCAATTTCATATAAGATAGGTATTAGATTTGAAAAATAAAAATAGGATGTCACTACTTTCATAGACAATGAAAAAGGAAAGAGCTATGATAAGGCTCTTACAAAAGAAAAAATAAAAAGAGAAGAAGTTAAGAATACAGAGGACATCTCAAACAAAGAAGGCTAGAGGGAACAAAGCTACAAAAGGTAATCAGGTTAGAGATACACAAACAAGTCCGATTTTTATGGTTACTATTTTTATTTTAATGGAAATGGTCATGAGAAATTAGAATGTTGAAAAAGAGCTAATAGTTTCAAAAATAAAGAGAAAGAAAGTCATGCAGAGTCAAGTAGAAGCTACAACTTTGTTGCTCCTCTATCAAGCTTTAATGAAGAGGCCATAATATATTACAAGTGCAACAAATTTAGACACATAGATTGTTAATTTATAAGTGTTGTTTGAGTTATTTAAGAAGGACCAGAGTTTCAAGGCTCCATTCATCAAGAAGAAAGTTCAGAAAAGTTCAAGGCAAAAGAAACAACTTAAAAAATCTATGTTGGTGCAGACTACTTTGCATGCAAGAAATGAAGAAAATACATGGTTCATTAATAGTATATGTTCAAGGCAAATGATAGGAGACAAGATCAATTTCATAACCTTGAAGAAGACCAATGGTGGAATAGTGAAATTTGGAGACAATACTATTGTCAAAATTGCTAGAAAAGGTACACTAAGTTTGGATAATGGTAGAACTAAAACTGAAAATGTTTTTATATGTAGAAGGTATTAAGCATAATATTTTGAGTGTAATTAAAATGTGTGATCAAGGGAACACACTAAATTTTTATGTATAAATTTATGAAATTAGAAGAAAAGATTAAGATGTGTTAGTTTCATATGCTCAAAGAACAGGCAATAATTTGTATATGCTATCAGACATCAAAGGTCAAAGATGTTGTTTAAGCTAGATTGAAGAAATATGGCTATGGCACAGGAGAATGGGGTACATAAATTTTAAAAATATTGTCAAAATAAACAATAAACAAGTATTCAAAAATCTTCCAAAGATTACAAAGCCATCTGACACGCTTTGTGAACCTTGTCAGCATGGGAGGTAGGCTAGAAAGCAGTTCAAAAAAAAAGAATACTCAACTACTCAAATGCTAGATCTTGTTCACACTGATCTATGTGGAACTATGATAGCTAAAAGTACTCAAAGTGAGAAATATTTCATGTTTCTTATTGATGATTTTTCATGTATGACTTGGGTAATGTTTTTAAAGAAAAAATCAGAACCTTTTAGACATTTCAAAGCATTCAAAGTATTAGTTAAGAATGAAACCAATTTTAAGATTAAGCGTTTAAGATCAAATCAAAGAGAAGAATTCATGTCAAATCAATTTATTGAGTTTTGTGAAGACCATGGAATAAGGAGATATTATTCATTAGCCAAAACTCTACAATAAAATAGAGTAGTTGAACGAAAAAATGGAATAGTTCAAGAGATGGTGAGGACAATGCTAAATGAATCCAAGATAGAAGATAAATATTAGAGAGAGGTAGTTGATAAAATAGTGAATATTCAAAATAGATCATTATTGAGATCTAATAGTGATAATACTCCTTATGAGCTATGGAAAGACAAACCAGCAATAGTTGTTTATTTCAGAGTTTTTAGCAGTAGATGCTTCATAAAGAGAACTGATAAAAAACTTGGTAAGTTTGAATCCAGAGTAGATGAAGGTATATTTCTTAGTTATTCTTAAAAATTAAATCTTTTAAATGTTATAGCAAAATAACCAAGAAATTTTTTGAAAGTGCATGTGTCAGGATAAAAGAAGATGGAACATAAAGAATCAGTGATCTAGTAGACATTCATGAAATCATTGAAGAGGAAGGTTTTGAAGAATAAGATGAAGATGAGAAGGATAAAAAGGACACCAAAACTCCATCCAAATATGTTCAAAGAAATCATAATGAAAGTGGCATCATCAGAGACATAAATAAAGGAATTCACACTAGAATAATGATGGCAAATGAATCTGAGCAAGTTAATTTCTCTTTGTTATCCAAAATTCAGCCTAGAACTTTTTTAGAAGACAAACATGATAAGCATTGGGTTAAGGATATGGATGAAGAATTAAATTAGATAGAAAATAATGATACTTGGGAATTAGTTCCTAAAATAAAATATCACAATGTGAGAGGATAAAAATGGGTTTATAGAAATAAGTTGAATGAAAATAGAGAAGTGACCAGAAATAAAGCAAGATTAGTATGTAAAGGATATGCTCAAATTGAGGAAATATATTTTAAAGAAACTTTTTCACCAGTGGCAAGGTTAGAGGATATTAGAATGTCTCTTGCATATGCAGTGTTTGAAAATTTCAAAGTTTTTCAGATGGATGTCAAATCTACCTTCCTAAATGGGAATCTAGAAGAAGAAGTCTACATTAAGCAATTTGAGGGATATATTCTCTCAAATATTAGTAGCCATGTATGTAGATTCAAGAAATCATTGTATGGATTTAAACAAGATCCTAGAGCTTGGTATGTAAGACTTGATAAGTACCTACAAGATCAAGGTTTCAAGAGAAGATTTGTTGATAGTAATTTCTACATCAAAATAGAAGGTGAGCATCAATTGATTATTATGATATATGTTAATGATATCATTTTTGGAGGAAATATTGAAAAAATGACAAAAGAATTTTTTGATAATATGCAAAAATAATTAGAGATGTCTATGCTTAGAGAATTGTCATTTTTCTTAGGATTGTAAATATTTTATTCAAATAAAAGAATTTTCTTATCTCAAAGTAAATATGCCAAGAAAATATTGAAGAAATTTGGTTTTGAGGATTATGCACCAGTTGCCACACCAATGTGTATAGGAAATAAGGTGAGTAAGGATAAAGATTCACCTATTATAAATGAATATTTGTATAGATCTATGATTGGTAGTCTTTTATATTTGATAGCATCGAGGCCAAACATCATGCATGCAGTAGGTATGGTTGCAAGATATCAATAATCTCTAAAAGATAGTCATGTTCAGTTGGTGAAGAGAATATTTGGATATATCAAGGGGACATTGGATTATGGATAATGGTATCTCACAAGTAGAGATTTCACTTTAGTTTCTTATACAGATTTAGATTGGGTAGGGTGATGGGATGACAAAAAGAGTACAAGTGGAGGATCTTTCTTTCTTGGTGATAGCTTAGTATCATGGCTGAGTAAGAAGTAAAATTTAGTATCACTTTCTATAGCTAAAGTAGAATATATTGTAGCAGTATTATGTTGTACTCAAGTGCTTTGGATGAAGAAAAATTTGGAAGATATCAAGGTAAATTATTATGAACCTATTTCTATTTTTTGTGATAATAAAAGTTCTATAATTATTTAAAAGAATCCAATGATGCATTCAAGAACAAAACATACTCCCATTAGATATCACTTCTTGAGAGAGCAGGTTGCAGATCAATAAGTTAAGATGGAGTATATTAGTACTACAGAGTAGATTGTAGATATTTTCACAAAGGCACTACCAAAAGATATATTTGAGTATCTGCGAGAGAAGTTGGGAGTAATTTATTTTACTTCCTACCATTGAGGTTCAACATCAGTTGAGGGGGAGATAAGTGTTAGTTCTAGGTAGGCCCTTTGACATTGATGTCATAAGGGGAGAATAGGAGAGCAATAGAGGAAGGCAAGGTAGATCCCTTTGTCAGGATCTAGGAAGCACAATTGATTACCATAAACAAGCAACTTACATGTGAAATTAAACCAGAATCACAAGTAATTAGAATTCAAAAATAACATAAAATATGAGAGACAATACACAATTTGTATTAATACTCTTCCAGAAAAGAATTACAACAAAGAGATGCCACACTCTTCCACCTTACAGGTTTGCCACACCAAGTGTTTAGTAATTCACCTTCAAGAGCTCACTCTCTCTCTTACGGTCCCAACACACAACTCAAACACAGAGTTGGTGTTCACCTCCAACTAGTTAGTATCCACTACTGCCAGTACACCGAGTATACACACATACTCAATTGAGTACACAACGCACTCCAAGTAGATCTCCCATGAACTTGTAATAACCTACAACTCAAGTGATCTTACTTTGGAAGGATCTACCTTGCCTTCCTCTTTGCTCAATGACCGAGTACACACCGTACTCCAAGTAGATCTCTCCTGATCTTGCTACCTATTGTGTTGTTGTCCTCCCTAATCTTGCACACCTGTAAATCAATCTAGTTCTACACACCTGCAAACTTGGATCTCGCACCCACATACACCTATAGATCAACCGATCTTACTTACCACATGTAGATATCCTAAGGTGGCCTTGCACCCCTGCTAACCAAGATCCTACATACATGAAAAATCCTTCTGATTCTCCAAACCAGCACCCATACTAGGCACTGTGGCACTAGGAGGAACACACCTTGCTCTCTTCACTTTGAAGGAGCTAATATTTGCTTTTTTACTCTCTAGCACAAATTACAATAAATCCCATGAGTCTATTATATAGATCTCATGCAAACAATAATTAGATCCATAGCTTCAAGTCTATAATTGGTCTTTGACATGCAAACAACTAGTTCATTAACTAAATGTCCATGAACTGGTAGTTCTAGAACTACACAGGCGACCGACGTCGGTCCCTATCTACTTGGAGGTGACCAGCTCCGGCCAATCCCTGACCGACATCAGTTGTTCTTCTCACTATATATGACTGACGTCAGCTGATCAGACTAACGTCAGTTGCTTCGCAACTCAGCAACCTCCTCCATGTTTGCATTAGTAAAGCTTTTAGCTCCACAACCTAACAATTTTCCACTTGGAGATAAATAGCTGCATTGTACCTATACTTGTACACCGTGTAATTTGTTTTCTAGCTTGTATCCCTCTCCAAGATCAATCTTGAAGATCAACCACCACACATCCTGTGGTGCAACACCTATCATCCAAGTAACCTGCCACATCCAAAGTACTTGACCCTGCATAGCATGAATCCCTACTGCTTGTCCCTCTAAGATACCTAAGAACCCACTAAAATGCTTTCCAGTGCTTCCTTCCCAGATTGACTACAAACTTTTTGACAGCACCCACTGCTTGGGTAAACTTAGGGAGTACATGTACTCAACCTCATCATGTGATTGGGGACCCTGTTCTATGAACTGTCCATCCATAGGTGTGCTACCCTGTTCTGCATCCTACACTACCTTCACACAATTATCATGTGACAACATCAACATGTGATCTCCCTATCTCTAGGATTACTCATGCCAAATAATTTCACTACTCTCAAATCCTTCATGGCAAACCACTGAACTAACCTTACCTTTAGCTCAGCAAAACCATGTATGTCTAAACCTGCTAGCAAACCATCCACATACAATAACAGGATAATGTTGCAATTATCATCCACTTGGTAAGACAAACACAATGGTTACACTCACATTGGCTAAAGCCCTATTTTGTCATCCTCCTGTCAAAACCTATACCACTATCTTGCAGCTTCCTCAAGACCATATGACCTGGCCTTCCATCTCACGTGTCCATTCTCTCTATTCTTTAACTAAGGAATCCATTCATCTCTCAGTGATTTTTATACTGGTTGGAAACCTTACCAAATCTCCTGTTTGGTTCTGCATCCTGTTCATGCCATGCTCCCACTGTTTCCTAGATCCTTCCTACTCTGCAGTGAGCAACAAGTATAAAGAAGAAGAAGAACAACAAATTTGAGGCTTACTTACCCTTTCAGTCCTCCACATGGGCATTTGAGACTCCTTGACATTTTTTTGACTGCTCAAAATCCGTTCTAGTGACCGACTTCAGTCACCACACAGTCTACATCCGACCGACATCGGTTCCATGCGATTGTCCAGGTCATCGACGCAAGTTATCCTATCGACATCGATCTTTACCTGCCTGACACCACTGACTTCTTTGGTCTGCACATGATCGACATCGATACCTATCTATTTAACATTGGTTATCCCTGACTGACGTTGGTACCTGTGTTCACCTATGAGTGATGACTTTTTACCCACTAGCTTACTTTGAATCAAAACCCTATCCAAACTACCCTACTTAGAGGTATCCAGTCCCATCTGTTGATCTCTATTTGTCATCTCCTCCAAGAACACCAAGGCTTTCTAATTTTTAAGTTTGTTAAAGACATCTGACTTCCTCTTAAGAACATGCATCTCTTTCTTGCTCATGTGACCAAGCCTATAAAGCCACGTCTTTGCAACAAAAGAAGAATCAGTAATACAAGCAAGTAGATAAAGAGTACCTACTTTCTTACCATATGCTAATTCAAGTGTATTTGTTGTGAGAGTTCCTGTGCATCTCTCATCACCCAACTTTCCTAAAGCAATTAGCCGCATCTTCAAGACTGGGACTTGCATGACTTTCTTCAACACCCATGTGTTGGCCATCTGTAATTTCAGCAACACTTCCCCTTTGCCAATACTTTGACAAGGCTCACCAACCCTTCTATTTGGGGCTACATGGAAAGAGGAAACACAATCTATAAACCAAGATTCTATTTTATCCAAGAAACATCCTAGAGCATCCTGTGCAACAACAACTACAACATTTGCTTCTTCAATTCCTTCATGCTGATCTTCTACCAACCAATAATATTTCTTTACCTGCTCTTTCTTTCCATAACACCGTAATTGACCATTCGTGTCTTTTAATTCCTCTATTTTTAGCTTACTTTATTCTGCCATTGCTCTACTCCCACTCAATCAAAAACCCCTGAGAGTGACCTATAATCAAACACAAACCCTACTCCTTGCAACCTTAGCTCTGATACCACTTTGTCAGGATCTAGGAAGCACAATTGATTACCATATACAAGCAACTTACATGTAGAATTAAACCAAAATCACAAGTAACTAGAATTCAAAAATAACACAGAATATGAGAGACAATACACAACTTGTATTAATACTCTTTCAGAAAAGAATTACAATGAAGAGACGCCACACTCTTCCACCTTACAGGTTTGCCACACCAAGTGTTCAGTAATTCACCTTTAAGAGCTCACTCTCTCTCTTACAGTCTCAACACACAACTCAAACACAGAGTTGGTGTTCACCTCTAACCAGTCAGTATCCACTACTGCTAATACACCGAGTATACACACATACTCAACCGAGTACACAATGCACTCCAAGTAGATCTCCCATGAACTTCCAACAATCTGCAACTCAAATGATCTTCCTTTGGAAGGATCTACCTTGCCTTCCTCTTTTCTCAATGACTGAGTACACACCGTACTCCAAGAAGATCTCTCTTGATCTTGCTACTTGTTGTGTTGCTATCCTCCCTGATCTTGCACACCTATAAACCAATCTAGTTCTGCACACCTACAAACCTAGATCCCACACCCACATACACCTGCAGATCAACTGATCTTACTTACCACATGTAAATCTCCTAATGTGGCCTTGCACACCTGCTGACCAAGATCCTACATACATGAAGAATCCTTCTGATTCTCTAAACTAGCACCCATACTTTGCACTGTGGCACTAGGAGGAACACACTTTGCTCTCTTCACTCTGAAGGAGCTAATATTTGCTCTCGTACTCTCTAGCACAAATTACAATACAGCACATGAGTCTATTATATAGATCTCATGCAAACAATAATTAGACACGTAATTACAATAATTAGATCCACATCTTCAAGTCTATAATTGGCCTTTGACATGCAAACAACTATTTCATTAACTAACTATCTGTGAACTGGCAGTTTTGGAACCGCACAGGCGACCGATGTCAGTCCCTATCTACCTGGAGGTGACCAACATTGATCGATCCCTGATCGATGTTAGTTGTTCTTCTCATTATATATGACCAACATTGGCTGATCAGACCAACGTCGATTTCTCTATAACTCAACAACCTCTGAGTAACCTCCTCCATGTCTACATCAGTGAAGCTTTTAGCTCCACAACCTAACAATCTCCCACTTGGAGATAAATAGCTGCACTGTACCTGTACCTGTACACTGTCTAATTTATTTTTTGGCTTGTATCCCTCTCCAAGCTCAATCTTGAAGACCAACCACCACACATCCTATGGTGCAACACCTATCATCCAAGTAACCTACCACATCTGAAGTACTTGACCCTGCATAGCATGAATCCCTACTGTTGGTCCCTCTCAGATACCTGAGAACCCATTGAACTGCTTTCCATTGCTTCCTTCTTAGATTGAATACAAACTTTCTGATAGCACCCATTACTTGGGCAAACTCAAGGAGTACACGTACTCAACCTCATCATGTGATTGGGGACCCTATTCTGTGAATTGTCCATCCATAGGTGTGACGCCCTGTTCTGTATCCTGCACTACCTTCACACAATCATCCTGTGACAACATCAACATGTGATCTCCCTATCTCTAGGATTAATCATGCCAAAGAATTTCATTGCTCCCAAATCCTTCATGGCAAACCACTAAACTAACCTTACCTTTAGCTCAGCAAAACCCTGTATGTCTAAACCTGCTAGGAAACCATCCACATATAGTAACAGGATAATGTTGCAATCATCATCCACTTGGTAAGACAAACACAATGGTTACAATGGCATTGACTGAAGTCTTGCTTTTTATCCACCTGTCAAAACCTATACCACTGTCTTGCAGCTTCCTCAAGACCATATGACCTGGCCTTCTGTCTCAGGTGTCCATTCTCTCTATTCTTTAACTAAGGAATCCATTCATCTCTTAGTGCTTTTCATACCAGCTGGCAACCCTACCAAATCTTCCATTTGGTTCTGCATCATGTTCGTGCCATGCTCCCACTATTTCCTATATCCTTTCTGCTCTATAGTGAGCAACAAGTATAAAGAAGAGGAACAATGAATTTGAGGCTTACTTACCCTTTCAATCCTCCACATGGGTGTTTGAGACTCCTTGACAACTTGTTGTCTACCCAAAATCCATTCCAGTGACTGACCTCAGTCACCACATAGTCTGCATCCAATCGACATCTGTTCCATGCGACTGTCCAAGTCCCCGACACCGGTTATCCTACCGACATCGGTCTTCACCTGCCTGACACCACTGACTTCTCTGGTTTGCACATGACCGATGTCGGTACCTGTCTGTTCAACGTCGGTTATCCCTAACTGACATTGGTACCTGTGTTCACCTATGAGTGATGACTTTTTACCTGCAAGCTTACTTTGAATCAAAACCCTATCCAAATTGCCCTGCTCAGAGGTACCCAGCCCCATCCACTGATCTCTATCTGTTATCTCCTCCAAGAACACCAAGGCTTTCCAGTTCTTAAGTTTGTCAAAGACATCTGACTTCCTCTTAAGAACATGCATCTCCTTCTTACTCATGTGACCAAGCCTACAAAGCCACGTCTTCACAACAAAAGAAGAATCAGTAATACAAGCAAGTAAATAAAGAGTACCTGCTTTCTTACCACATGCTAATTCAAGTGCATCCGCTGTGAGAGTTCCTATGCATCTCTCATCACCCAACTTTCCTGAATCAATTAGCTACATCTTCAAGACTGGGACCTGCATGACTTTCTTCAACACCCATGTGTTGGCCATCTATAATTTTAGCAACACTTCCCCTTTCCCAATACTTTGACAAGGCTCACCAACCCCTCTATTTAGGGCTACATGGAAAGAGGCAATAGAATCTATAAACTAAGATTCTACTTTATCTAAGAAACATCCCAAAGCATCTTGTACAACAACACCTGCAACATCTACTTCTTCAGTTCCTTCATGCTGATCTTCTACCAACTAATAATATTTCTTTACCTACTCTTTCTTTCCATAACACCATAATTGACCATTTGTGCCTTTCAATTCCTCCATTCTTAGCTTACTTTCTTCTACCATTTCTCTACTCCCACTCAATTAGAAACCCCTAAGAGTGATCTGTAATCAAACACAAACCTTGCTCCCTATAACCTTAGCTCTGATACCACTTTGTCAGGATCTAGGAAGCACAATTGATTACCATATACAAGCAACTTACATGCAGAATTAAACCAGAATCACAAGTAACTAGAATTCAAATATAACACAGAATATGAGAGACAATACATAACTTGTATTAATACTCTTCCAGAAAAGAATTACAATGAAGAGACGCCACACTCTTCCACCTTACAAGTTTACCACACCAATTGCTCTTCTCACTGTATATGACCGATGTCGGCTAATTAGACCGATGTCGGTTGCTTTACAACTTAGCAACCTCTGAGCAACCTCCTCTATGTCTACATCAGTGAAGCTTTTAGCTCCACAACCTAACATATTAGTACTACAGAGTAGATTGTAGATATTTTCACAAAGGAACTACCAAATGATATATTTGAGTATCTGTGAGAGAAGTTTGGAGTAATTTATTTTACTTCCTACCATTGAGGTTCAACATCACTTGAGGGGGAGATAAGTGTTAGTTTTATGTAGGCCCTTTGACATTGATGTCATAAGGGGAGAATAATAGGTACAAGTACAAGTGTAGAAATAGGTATAGGGAATAGATACAGGTTGCTACAGTAAGGGGGAGTTACTGTATGATTTTTAGATGGTAGTATGTGCAAGTTTTAGGATGTGGCAATTTCAGTTTGAGGTTGCCATCAATGACAAAGGGGTAGACTATTGGAAATATTGTCATTAATGTCAAAGGTCTAGCATTATTGGTGATAAAGACCCCGTTGTATTTAATGGTGTTTTTAATATTCATATCTTGGCTAATGTGTGTTAATATTTATTTAATATTAATGAATATATTTTTGGTTGCATATAAGTCAAAAGAGGGCCCATGGAGAAGTCAAAGAGTCACGGGGTAAAATACGAAAGAGGAATGGAATGCATTTTCTCATGAAGAGTCATATTGAGGAATTCCAAGAGTCACCATGTGAAGACAAAAGAGGTATGGCACATTTTTACATGAAAGGACACTTTGAAGAATACAAAAAGTTACAAAGATAAAGACAAAAGAGGAAAGGACACTTTTTCCTATGAAGGGTCACCATATGACTTTTCAAATGCAAGGATACAAAGGGTCATGCAAGTTTGGTGCCATTTTCCATGAGGATTGAAGGGTCACAAAGGGTGAATGCCAAAGGTCATTTGGAAAGCTATAAATAAAATATTGAGAAGCTATTTGTTATATACAATAGAGTGCATGGCTTGTATTTGTTTTTTAAGAGAGAAAAGCAAGAGATATTTTAGAGTTCTATCATTTGTTGAGTAAGCAAAATTGAGAGATAGTTGTGTTTTATACATAATAGGGGTTGGTGCTCATGTGGGTTTGTGCTCACAAATATTTGTAAGGGATTAGTGTTCATGTGGGTTGGTGATCATAAATAGTTGTTGTGTTGGTGTTTGGCAAAGGGGTTGGTGCTCCTGCAAGTTGGTACTTGCAAACTTTGTATTTTGAGTTGGTGCTCATTCATATACTTGAGATTGTTCTTTGTGATTTTTCCCACTTTGGGTTTCTACATAAAAATATGGTGTCTCTCTCTCTCTCTTATGTGGTGAAAATTATTATTTTAATTTTATTACATATCTTGAATGTACGATTGAGTGGTTAAAGAAAAGAAATCAGATTAAGTAAAAGATATATAATATACTGATTTACCCCACCCTCTTAGTATATTTCATGCTTAATATCTCCAACCATGACAACCAACCTTGGAGATAACTTAAATCTCTAACCATGATGACTTTTATCAAAGATCATGAATATCTCCTTAACCATTAACCCTTTTAATCCAACCTTGCATTGTTTGTCTTGACTACTTATGCTACTTTATTATAGTTGGCTATTGTAAACATGCATGTATATTAGGTGTTTTGGATCATGACCAAGATAGTATTGTCACCTATAACCTTTTGTGTTTACCAGGAGCACTTCCTACCTCAGATACCTAGAATATATGGACCATTGGAGCTACAAATTTGATCATTTTAACTTTATCATCTATCACTTATAAGCTATGATTTGGTTATTTCTATCTGAGTCCTCCTTGCATTTACCTAATTTTGATTGTGTTGATTGTAACTTGTCATAGTATATGCACAAGCAGCCATGTTACCATGCTCTCACTCAACATCCACCCACCTAATTAACTCTTTATCAAACTGGTATCCAATTCCAGTTTATCCTCCATTAGTTCTCATTTTGAGGGGGGATACATCATCCAATACCTAGAGCATCCAACTCCTATTTTTGTCTTGCAACTTCTCGGTACAAATTACAAGACAAAAAGGGGCAAATGTAGACACCAACAATACATTTCACACATGGGTAACTCCTTGTGTCAAACCCCCCTTGAGCCCCTTTTAATAATTAGCCTTCCTAACCCATGTTTTCACTCCTCACACATTTAATTAATTTAAAATATTTAATTAAGTTAATTAAAAACTACTTATGCCACCTTACCTAGCCACCTCATCCTAAGACTAATTCTTACCCTTTGAGTCACCTTGAGACTTAGTCCCCTAATCATAACTACCCATGACTTGTTCTCACCCCAAACATAAATTATTAACTAACTACATCCTTTTTAACCTCACATTTCTAGTGTTTCCTAATGGATACCACACTTAGTAGGAGAAAGAAAAGAAAATAGGTTAAAAATAGCCCTTTTACCTATTCTCATGCCATTGACATCAGTTAACCCATGGTCAACGTCGATGGCATTACCAACAATAGTTATTTAAGCCAAATCTAATCTAGTTTTTAGGTCAATAGAAATTAAAAAAAACTTAGTTATTAATATATAGGCTTTAGCATTCAATTTTCTACACCTATGCTTACTGTTACTCTACATAAATCAATCTAGATTAGGAATTAATATACTACATAGAGCTTAGATTATTATAAATTAACCACACATGCTTGTCTTTCTATTCACCTATTACTTCAATACGCCTCATCAAAGCCATCTATCTAGCACCCATGGTTCAACCATTTCATCAGCTAAGTATATCTCTATGTTATGGTAATTCCTTTAAATATTCATTTTAAATTTACTTCACATTATACTATTTATCATTTTATGAATGTCTTAACTCTCCTTATAGAGGAGTTATAAAATCCTTCACCTATTTTCCTCTAATCCAAACATACCAACCTTCTATCTAGACCCACCTGAGTCTTACACACTTCCTTACAACTCTTCCCAACCTCATAAACCTGACCAACATCCACCTCCTAGGTCATAAAAATCTCTTGTAACCCCCTAAGAACCTACTACCCCTACCGACATTAGTCACATAACTGACATTAGCTATATCTCCTTATTGACATCAACAACCTAACTGATGTTGATGATTATGTATTTCCACTAACCTCCCTAAGCCTACCCAAACAACTTCAAAAAACATCAACAACTCACATTACCTACACTGTGTCACTCTCTACTACACTCAGAATACAAGAATGGTATGAATATCTCTATCTTAATCTCTCTTTCATTTTTTTATTCATTACCAATTTTGTTTTAAAAGTAGTGGACTATCATCCCTAAAGAAGTTTGAAACTTCTAAGAATAAGCACATAGCTTGGTAGGCCACTCATATATCTACTAATAAATATTTTGGTGGTAGTGTTTTCTTATTCATAGGTAATCCTCCCCAGCTAAAGAGGAGTACTCAATATCATCTGGATACATTATGCAACTAATTGGCATTTTCTAATCTCTAATCTCTACCCTTCATCTTTGTTTCTCCTTAAACATCAAATAGATTCAACATTTAGAGAAACACATGCCACATTATTAGATTACAAAGCATTCATAGGCCTCATGAGCCATCTCATATGACACATATTCATACTAGTATCAGTTCAAAGCTTCACACTTAGGGGGCAATGATGGATCCAAAGGATGAACTAGCCTTTGTATTCTTGAACCACCTACTCAAAGAGATTGGACACATAGTCCAAACATTTATTAACACATGCATGATCACATATCTTCACTGCATAGTGGGTGATGATGGAGCTAAAGGGCTAGCCTTTGTAATATTGAGCCACTCTTGGGGAATTGAGCCCTCAACTTTATTCATGATATTACTCTTGGTAAAATACATATCAAACATCACTCAACATCACAAATAGGTTTTGTAGTGGTTCACATACCCAATGAGGTGTATTCATTCTTTTATTTTCCTCTCTCTTTTACCTAGTTTTTATACATTCTTATTTTAGACATAACATGTCTATTAAGAATTGATCTACTCTTTATTTTCTCTTTTAGATTTATGCTTCATGTTTTTCTCTCTATACACACACTCAACATCACACATCTTCATGGGCTTCACCCTTGTATGTAATTTCAGGTATGCTTTCTACTTTTCCTTTATCTTATTAGTTTTCTCTATTACATCACTAGAATAAATGGGGGAAATGTAGTCATAAAAAATGTCCAAATTAGTAGTTTGAGCGTGGCTTGTGACACATTATCTATAGATCCTTTTTTCATTC
The DNA here is from genome assembly GCA_037957365.1 of Torreya grandis. Lineage (NCBI taxonomy): Eukaryota > Viridiplantae > Streptophyta > Pinopsida > Cupressales > Taxaceae > Torreya > Torreya grandis. Next base: position 161,315 of record JARHVA010004526.1, read on the forward strand.
TCATGTGACCCTTCTAGATACCTTATTGCTCATTATCAGTCATCTTGAACCTTTAGAATGATTATTCCACTTTAGCCAAATTATATTTCCTAGGTCAATATTATTCCCCTAGGTCCTGAGCCTATAGGATAAGAGTGCCATATTTGGACTATAGCACCGGACCCTGAGGTGTCCTATTTTTTATGCTCTTGTCCATTTACACTTTGATCCATAATGGTCATTTTTATTTAATCCCTACCCTTAATCATGTCAACTTATCATAAATACATATGTATTGGGACCAATTATTCCCTATAAAAGTCCATTCAAATCTCATTTAAAAAGGGGGGTGACAAATCTTACAAAGCAAGAAAGAATACAAATAAAGAACTAAGGTAAACTTCCCTATTATTTACACATAATCAATCAACACAACTTTAAACTACTCAAATCTTCATACCAGTACCTAGCCACTTCAAACACTATCAAATTAGCATTTGCATCTACATCACACTAATGGCTTGATCCTTCTTTGGAGTATGGGTATGTAGGTAGTGTGCCCACACATGGGGTGTGGATTGCACATTTAGTACATCTTACACACTAACCCCCTCCTTTCTCAAGTGTTTCAAACATCATTTTATCAAGCATGATGGAGGATTAGGGTTTTGAAGATTAAATCATCTCTATAACAAGTTTCATCAACAATCAGCACTCAATATTTCATAATTAGGATCACATAGGCATAGCACAAATACCCATAAAGTTTTAGGTCTTTGTGACCAGTTTAGACAATAGTGGAAAGATTAGACTACAGCCCTTGACTCCAAGGTGTCCTATTTTTGGTACTCTTGTCCTTTCGCTGAATGAAATCCAAGTCTAAGTTTTTGACACTTTCCCAATCTTGCATATCTAGTTTTAACTTTTGTATCAGCCATCTCAATCTGATTTTATATTTCTCCTTATTTATTGTTATTTTTAGAAAGGTAAAAAAAGACAAATAAATTATACAAATTAGGACTTTAATAATTTTTATATTTTGAACTGATTTATTAATCTAGACCTTTAGATAAATTAAGAATAAAACTCCATTATTCCCAAAAAAATTAAATCAATACCTTTGTTCATATTGCATTTTTGTTTCTTATCCCAAAAACACAAAAAACATAAAAGAATAAAAACATTGCTAGTTCATGAAGATAGGGTTGAAATCTCTATGAGAGTTATAAAGTCATGCCATCTTCTTGGTGGGTTTCATTTTTATTCTGATCATAATTTTTATTCATTCATTGTAGGTCATTCTAATCCTGAATGCTCTCACCATTTTTAGAACAACCCAAGACATGCTCTTTCTATTTTATAAATTGAACTATTTGGTATATCTTCATTCTCAATTGACTTGAGATGCTTAAAATTTTACAAAAATATTTGTAAAATATCTTGAAAATCTTAAAAATCACAAAATCATGAAAATTGGATTAGATATTCCATGCGAGATATAAAGCCATCAACATTTTCTAGGATGGGCCATTTTATTTGTTTAGTTTGTTTCTAAACCACCTTCATCTTTTTCCTACCTTTTATAGGAGAACTACATCGGCCTGAGGTCTTCACAGACTATGTAGATAACACATAGATACATGGGGTATCTTGAGTTAGCTCAATCACACCTTTTTTTCACTTGTCATTTAGTTTCCCCATCCTTGTTGGCCTTAGCCATATGATCTTGTCATTTTGAGAGCAACCATTTTCATACACTCTCACCATTTTATGAGGTCATTCTCATTCCAAGCCTTAGATGTAGCAGATACTATGAATTACCAATTTAGTTCATTTGTGGATACTCGTCTCTTGCCTTTTCATGTGGTTTTAGTCTAAACCATACTCTCTCATGATTTCATGATTTGTTTGTGTTGATGTTTTCATGATCATGGATGCCATCCCTCTCTCTTTTCTCATACACTCATCATTTTAGGAAACCATTTCCATATTCCTATACATATAAATCATGTTTCTTTATCATAAATTTTATTTTATCCCATTATCCTAGGAGAAATACATTTGGCTTAAAGTTCATGTTGGATCTTATGTCTATGGCATAATGTAGGTAGCATACACTTGCCTAGTGCATTTAGAGTTAGATCGGCTACCCCTTCCTTTTCTTCTCTTTTTCCATATTTTATTTGTTTTGTTGTCTCCTATATCCTAGGGATAATGTTGTCATCTCATTTGTGTCATCTTTACCTAGGGGAAAACTTGTATCCATCATCCTTATATTATTGTATCAGTGTCATTTCTACCTAGCTTAGGGGTCACCCTATCGTCAAGAGTAACACCTCTATTACACATACATGAATAATTTGTTTTTTATTTGTACTAACATTTTGATTAACCATTGTTTTTTTATTGTTGTTTGTTTAGCTTCATAGACATGCATACTAATTGATTGATTAATTTATCTTACTATTTTTTGTTTTTGTGTGTTTTGCTTATTGGGTTGTTAGCTTGTTTTGAGTGTTGTGTTTGAATAAATTTTGTAAACCTTTTGGGTTTAGCCTTAACTTGGGATTGAATTATTTACATTTGTATTTGAATTGTTTTATTGTTTGTTGATTTTTTGGTACATTATTATTCCTAGTTAAGTTTTGATGATTCATATATTTATTTGAAGTTGGTTACATTTTGTATTTGAAACCTCTTTTTCTTTTTTTTTTCTTTGTTTTTTGTTAAAACGTAAATTCTTACAAATTTGGCTTTGGTATTTTTTATCATTATCTTTAGTTATAAATAGTCACCTTTGAAATAGTCCATTCATAATTGAAATACAATGTTATTATAGGTTATTCATACTTATGATGCATAATTTCATTTTCTAAAGTAAACACCAACTACTCCAAATCCAAAAGTCAATATGACACTAGACAACATCTTTATCATCACTATCCTCCATATCTAGGTCATACCCAAGATATTGTAAGCATGATAGAGGCCAAACATTAGAAACTAACAAGATTGTCTATACAAGATTTGCATCTCCTAGAATACAAATTGAGTCATATTATCCATTTATATGATTAGTTTAGGGCATTCACCTCCTAAACTATTCTCTAGCATCTCATCATACATCAAATAGAGCAATAGATAAATTGACATTTAAATGCTAGCTAAAAATGTGCATCTCTTAACACTAGCATATACCATCATATCATAATAAGAGCAAAAACCATCATGCAACACAAAGAATATTAATAGTCCATATACATGTAGCTATGAGCCAGATATTAATATTGTATATCATGTTTTATACATCATGAGCATATATATACATATCATATACAATATATATCTACAAATTATCTCTAATCTGAGTCATCCCTCATGAGGACTCTACTAAAAACTTTAGAATGTGCTTGACATTGACAATGGTGGGTGGGCATGTTGGGGGTGGGCCCATCAATACCCATTATGAAGCTAGCTATGCAACTAAATGTTTTGACTCTGTAGTATGCCTTAACCTAGAGGTCCTAGAAGTTTTTTGTGATGTAGAATAGTCTCTGAATGATGGATCTCTCCTCTCTACATGGATTTTTGCCTCATCCTACCTATGGTAATAATATATCTCATACTTAGCACATAGGACATTGTCATTCACACATAAGGAATCATCCTTGGCCATAATCACATTGTTTAATGCACTAGCTACAATCCTATCTATGTTAGCTTATCGAGCATCATCCAAATCCCTAATAAGCCTCTCTAATTGAACAAATAATTGATCTCAATCACCCTATCCTCTTTTTCACTAATTGATCACTATCACAATATTTGCATCTTGGGTGTTCAATTAGGCCTATACACATGTCAACTAGGCCACCTATATTTTAAGTGCAGTAATCTCAGTATTCCTAGTAGTAATAATCCCTTATAGATGGTTAGTCTCACCCTGTCTAGTGGATAACTTTGCATAAAATCCACATATATATATATATATATATATATATATATATATATATATATATATATATATATATATATATATATATATTCTTTTGAAGGTAGACAATCTTATATATATATATATATATATATATATATTCTTTTGAAGGTAGACAATCTCTGATAAACATGTGGTAATATTTCTCTATAGCCTATTAATCAAATTTTGGTCCTATATAGACCTCCCTATGCTGAAGGGCCCTACCTCTCTTGTATCTATGAATATCCATATACTAGTGGTCCCTACCTCCACTATCCCAATGTCATAGGTCACTACCTCTCTTATCCCTATTGTGTGGCTTGAGTTGCCTCTTAATACCTCACCCATATTTGTATCCCTTGGAGGGCCCTAATGCACTTGAGCATGAATAGCCTATAGTGGGATAGATTATAGCATTACTAATTAAACTAGAACATATATCTATACCAGGTCTTGACCCCCATCTATCCTCTATCGAACCTATCTCTAATACTACCCCAACTATTGAGGTTGTGGTCTATTCAAATGAATAGGATAGGTACTAGCCCACCATGTTGTATAGGCATCAGTCACACCAACATCTACTACTCCACCTACGTAGTCTCTTAGTATGTGTTAGACTCTACCAAAATCTACAATAACCTAGTCTTGAGGCAATGGTAATCCCTACTCCTTGATCTCATAGGTCACATGGGCAAATAAATTTGGACCCTCAGGAACATCCTACTATAAAATAAACTATCTTTAAGCTTGATTTGGTTTATATCTCTATACAACAAAGGCATGGTAGCCTATGATATAGTAGGGTGTAAGCATGAAACCAATGACAAAAAAATCCTCAATCCAATAAAAATGTGTAGCCAAGTATAGCCACCAGAGAAATTCACTATCAACCACCTCATTTATGACCTATCAATAAAAATATAGGTCTCTTAGGTGGCCTCATAGGCCTATGAGATACCAACCAAATGTCATCATATCCTTAAGTCCCCACTGATATTATGGCCCCACTGACTACTCAATAATTATGTGCTACTAAACCCAAACATAGAGCAGTGTACTATGCCTAATACTATGCCCTCTACAATATGCTACCATGTGTAAATCTTGATAGAGATGGGACAAAATGATAAGCCCTTATGAAAATTATGCATAGTGATCATACATATCTCATATCACTCCAGTCAATCCAATCTAAAAGAACCATTTACTCTTGTCCAATAGCATAATGATGCTAACAAGAGTCATCAAAATCAAAACCTCTGAGGGAACTATCCTTTGTACTGGTACTAGTTCCACCACTAGTGACCCTGCCATTATTACTCCTACCCAAAGGTTTGGAGACCAAGTCAAGTCCTCAAATACATCTATATCTATATTCCTATCCATAAATTTAAGGTCAGTAATGCCAAGCAAGTCCTCCAACATCATTAATAATCTTACTAATATTTAGGTGACCCTTTAGCCCTTGATAGGCACTCATAATATCCTATAGACATCCTCCAAGGTCATTTTGGCCTCCCCAATTGACAAATTAAAAGTGGATGTCTTAGAATGCCAATTCTCTATAAGCATCAATAGATAGGATTGATATGCATGAATCACTATCAGTCGATCTAGGTGATATAACTTTGTCACCTCTAGTAGTCCCATGATCTCCTCTATCCATATACCCTATCATTGTAGCACTTATGATCATTGTTCATGAGCCATAATGACCTTGAATCACTCCTAAAAGTCACCACACAAAGAACCAAATCAATCATTTATTCATTTTTCCTCCAATTGGGGCCTGGACTAATCTTTTATTGGCCCCATTTTCTCTTCCTCTCCTCATTTGGTCTTTCTAGTGACCTCATCATTTTTCTTTATGATCTTTTCATTTAGTAGAGAAATTTTACCATTTCCATGGAAGTACCATTATCTCCCTTCATTGGTTTGTGAACTCATATATATATATATATATATATATATATATATATATATAACATTTTCATCATTTGGTAGGGTGACCTTGTTGTTTTCTATAATTTTGACATTTGACTTGGAAACCTCACTATTTTATATGATTTTTCCTTTTGACTTGGTGACCCTACCATTTGATAATGATTTCCATCAAATTCGACAAGGTCACTGACTCATCCATGACCTTGCTGATTTGGCCATGATCTCACCATTTTGACTTATAACCATGCTAAAAATCTAGTGACTCCACCATTTTTTATGGTGACCTCATCATTTTAAAAATTCTTCAAATGGAAAGATCACCTCAATCTGTACTTATACCTAGTAATAAATGAATTAAATGTGAAATTAAAAAAACCAAAAAGGTACCTATCGATGCTCCTATACCTGGTAGTTTTTGGTAATCTTAGATGCACTCCCCAAGTTGTCATTGATATGGGATATTTTTCATTATACTAAACTCTCTCATGTGCAACTATCAAATCTTTGGATTGTAATAGTAGAGGGTGAAAATGAAGTATTTTCACCCCCTAGGGGTAAACTTATAGTAATTTTTTTAAATTTCCCCCCTAGGCTTATTGTTCCCCCATTTATCTTCCTAAGATGCTCATTCTTGCCTCGTTTATCCATTTTTCAAATCAGTTTCTTCCAATTGCTCTATTTTTTTGGCTTTATTTGTTGAATTACATGATTATTTTTCTTTTGATCGAGGGTCAACCTATCAAATATTAAATTTTTCCATCATCCCATCAAGGGGGCATCATGGTCCCCCCAAATGTTGTTTGGGGAATTTTTTAACCATTTTTATCCATGACTCATGTATAATTTAGTGAAAAGTGGGAACGAATTTTTTTATTCTAATTATGCTCATTTTAAGTGACTTTTTTGAAAATTTATTGCTTCAACCAAATGTCTCACCATGCCTTTTCACATAGGGTAAAATGTATACATCTAATTCTTATCACTGTTGTGCTAAAATATCAAATCTAAATGGCATTCTACAATAACACATAATTTGGACCAAAATTAGTAAAATTCTCTAATTCATCTGTAACTCACGTGTAAGTGTTGATTTGTGCTCATGTATCCCTAAATGGGATAATGCATTTTATGAAATTGTTATCTCCTTCTAATTCACTTTGCATCAAGTTTATGATGAAGAAAATTATCATTTTGGACCATTTAAACACTTTAATTAATTTACACATGTCACATGCAAGTGTCAATTTATGCATATGTATCCATGAATGGGGCAATGTAACATTCATAATTTTTACCTTCCTCTAATACAAATCCAATCAAATTACAACCAATTAAATTGATAGTTTTTACCATTTTGATTTAACATACAACCAATTTATAAGAATTGAAAAATAATAAGTAAAGTCATTAAGCAAATCAAAATAGATTAAGAGATTAAGTTGAAAATCATGGAAATTTATTAAATATATATTATTAGAAATTCATAATTCTAAATATTTGGCCCATGACACACCCATGACATCATCAAAAGGGTGTCAAGCACCAAACATTAATGGAAATAAATATCAAGTTTTAGGCCGCACATGCCGCATTAATGCTCCCTTATTCCAAATAATAATTACTTTATCCTCCAAAATTGAATTAATCCTTGGCCACACATCTTGACCTCAATATGGATGGTCACAGTTGATTCTCAGCATTTCTAGAAAACTATAAATACATGATCCACCATAAATAAAAAAGGGAAACTTTCTAGTGCAAATAACCTATATAAAAATATTGATAGAAGAGCTTCATTAATTCCTCCAAATTGATCAATCAAGGAGCCAAATCCATTGGTGCTAGAATAAATGTTGGAGTCATTTACCCAATAACATTGACAAAGACTTGGAGTACCAAATCTAAGCACAAACATGTATTGTTTATCTTGTTTTCATCATTAGTTTCTTGATTTAATTGACACTACCCCTCAAAGGTGTGGGATTAGCATGTTAGGTTCTTTACGCTTATTATTAGTTTTCCTTACTAACGCATGAACTAACCTATTTTGTAATCCTACTCTACAATAAGAAATAATCATAGAATTAATGTCATACAATTTCATGTTGTTTACATAATATTTCACTCATAAGGCTCAAAAGTACACAAAAAAGAGACATGTAAAATCTCACATAACATACAAGGCCAAGGGCCATATTCAAGTGGCATAATGATGCAATACAACTAATAATTTGAACATACAAGGCCAAGGCCATACACACAATAGGTAAGTGAGTCTAACCTTTCATGTAGTAAAGTAAGAATGTAAATCAAAACATGTATCAAATGAGACTAGTGTAGCTTCATCATATGTATGAGTTTGAATTTTATCAAGTATCATATTACATGTAGTACATGAGAAAAATATGAGTGATTAGTAAGACATTTATATGATATGTAGCTCAACATGGTGGAGATATTATGGATAAATATAACCTATTAAATTATTCACATAGAATTCACAAATGCCTCCAACATAGCAAGGCTATCAGGTAATAATGGAATTTGACATCAAAGAATCATGTGAAATTATGTCCGGTACCACATTCAAGTACCTCATGAGAACCATTTTGTATTTAAATAGGTAATATGCTATTTTATTAACTTATAAATAGTATATGAAAATAATTAAGATGTCAATTAAAAGCTTTGATATTTCATAGTCCATGAAAATGAATTATGACAGTTACTTGCATTTACAAGAACTATGACTGTTTGATATCCTCATACTCATGGTAAAAATCTATTTAACGAAGTTGGTCTGTAGTTCTCAATCATAATTATTTATTGATGATGAATCATGGTTAGTTATTCGAAATGCATTAGATGAAAAACTCTACCCACAATTATCACCTGAAAAATCTTAGATTCATAAACTATCAATATTTTAAAAATACTTTAGGTCTTGATTTTGAATATTTGAAAATATTTTTATTTTTTTGAATTTTTTAAAATATATGAATGTTTTTATAATTTTTACTAATATTTTAATGATAAAATAGATTTTAAAAGAGGTGATAAGAAGTAAAGTTTTTAAAATAGAGGAATAGGATGGATTTGAATAATCCTCAACACAGTGCAAAAGCATAGTATAATAGGAAGGCAAGAAATGTGTCCCCAATGTGTATGTAATTTTGAATCATAGCAATGTATTATGAGTAAGATAAGTAACAATGTACATGTTACTCAATGGCAAAGAGGCTAAATGTGATCATGTATAAGTAACAATATGAGATCATGTGAGTGCCATAGGTTGTAATATATGAAATAATAAGAAATTAGAGTGCAGAGATAAGTGTGTTGGATTGATAAAATCAGATTATAAATCAAGAGGGTAAGTACCCAAAGCGAAAATTAAAACCAAGGGGAAGAAAATTTCTTGGATAATATGTACAATAATTATCATAAAAATAAATAAGTTTTTTACAATTAAAATTCAAGTAAATAATCAAGATACTTAGCATAAATATTACATTGGGAGGAATCAAGAAGCTTTGTCTAACTTGGGATCTCATCAAGAGGATGCAATATATATACACACAACTGCATTGTATGAAGTAATGAATTTTTGTGATGGAATACAAACTATAAATGCTCTTGAAACTGATAAGGAGAAATATGATGTAGTATAACCTTTTGAATCACTACTCATATACTTATATAAAATTGTATCCTTGTGTATAGGAGAAGAGGATGTAGCAACTAGTACCTATACCTATGGTAAATCTCTTTGAATAATTTATTGTGTCTTATGAGATGAAGGCATATTTTTATGTACCACTTTATGCTTTGTAATATGTACCATGATCCATGAAATAAATTGAATATGCTCATGTGTAATTACATCATGTTGTTTAACCCTAAAAATTTATATTGGGGTTATCTAGGGTTAAAGGGGATAGAGATAGCATAAGTTACAAGGGTTTTAAATTATCTCTATATAAATCCAATTATTTATGAAAATCAAATAAATATATATTGAATTTTTTATACTGAGATAGGTTAAAATAGTAATTGAAACTATGTTAGATATAAAAATGACAAAATAATTAGTGTACTTAGTTGGTTCTAATGCTAACACAGTTTTGGATCTAGAATAGGTATGAATCAAACTAGAAGAGGACTCTAGAATAGTCACCAAATTTTGGATTGAGTGCCTCTAGAGCTATGGACACTAGCGTTAGTCATAGATAGTTATATCAACAATACTATCTAAACTTGACATAGGTGTGTTATATAGAATATTTTCTAGAAAAGGATGCAACCACCTCAATGTTTTTGGTTTTGTCTTCACCTTCACTCTGATGCATTCATATCTAGGTCATAGATTGTCCCTCCTCATAAAATTGCAAAACCCTAGTTCTTCATATTCATAGTGACCTTGGGGGAAAATGGGTTAGTGATAACATGGTGTCAAGCTGACCCCCAAGAACCCTCTATCAATGAGTGATGCCTACATATCCAAAACTCTAAATAAGACCTTAAACTAATGTACTTTTTCCCTATATGTTGGCTTGTGTGTTAATCATGCAATATCTAGAAAGTAAGTACAATAGTGACCTAGCTTGTAACATGTAAAATTAAGCTCTTGGATAGCACATTCAGTACTTCAAACTTGTATATGTGTTATTCTTATGAATGATAAGAAAATAGGGGGAAATAGGATAGATTTACTTTATCAAATACTTTATTGAAAGCTTTTGATAAGTTACCTTGGTCTGTGTTAGGCTTTTCCTAGGTGTGGAATGTATGAGGGTTGATCTTTTTATATATAAATCCCTTTGGAGAAATAAATCACATTAAATCACCTAGGTCAACCATTAGAATACATCTCATTTGAAAATTAGATGAATTGAGGACACTGGACACTTACGTTAGAGTAGGACACCTACATCGATGCAGGTCTTTATTTGGGACACTAGTGTCCAAGTAATAGGAAAGTACGTACATGCTTAAAACTTTTAAAAGTGGAATATAAGTAAGTTATAATCATTCTAGGAAACATATAAGGTCTAGGTCATCAATATAAGACTAGTCAGACTAAGAGATAGGCCAAAGGGTAAAAGATAGAGTAGATGCAAGATTTCCAAAAGAGGGAAAGGTTTAAAATTGAGAGGAACAATCGAGGTTTGAATTTTCTAAGTTTATAAGACTAGGGTGTTATATTATTCATAAATAGTGTCTACATCCCTCACTTTAATATTGTAATTAAATTACTAGATTAAAGGAAATGAATGTGTACTTGGGTATGTATAACACACCCTATCTTTGCTCAAGCCCAACTTGAGATTTTTATTGGTGACTGAATTACAACCAAGAGAATGTTATAGTATATAATCAGTGCATATAATCTAGAACTAAAAGTATTGAAAATATTGAAATTGAAAAATCAAGGTTTATGAGTACACCTATATATCGATGTAACTACCTTGGTTATTGACAAGTTGATTTGAAAATATAAATCATTATAAGGCTCTAAAAATGAGATTAGGAAAAATATATATAACTATTAAAATGCATATATCTAAGGAGATAAAGAGAGAAAGATATATTGGAAGGCACATGCCCCAAACCTTAGAGAAAAGGTGAGTTTCCACCCAATAATTGATATTATCTCGAATCATACTTATAAACTGGTGAGAATGAGTGAAGAAGTCAACTCATACTATCAAATTGATAAGGTTGGATGATACAATCAAGTCTAACCTAAAACTTAAAAATATTGAATGATTTAATCACCTCAACCATATAAAAATTGAACCAACTACTACAGTATATTGGCTCAATACAATCCATAAAATTCTATCCTAGTAGATGATGATAGTCCTTGAGAGTATTTTGAAATATGAAACTGATTTGAATTTATATATTAGGTTCACATTACATAGAATATACACCTTTGACATGTCTCATGCTAAAACTATGTCTAATAGTGGTACAAATGTATAGAATTTTTCCACAACTGTGAATCTAAATCATATAACTATGTATTTTGGCTAATTTGGAAACTGTGTAAGTGTGGAAAACATGCTTCCAAAGCATATCCCCACTATATATGGAGAAATCTAAAAACTAAAATAAGTGCCAATGTGGAGGACATGTTTATAAAACATGTCCCCATTGAATATGGGTGTGTTGAATACTGAATAAGTGTGGAAAACATGATTCCAAAGCATGACCCTATTGAATCTAAAAATTGTTCCAAATATTGAATAGGTGTGGAAAACATGCTTCCAAAGTATGCCCCCATTGAATATAAAAATTATGCCAAATGTATATAGCATGACTCTATGACATATCCCCACTAATATTCCCTCCCTTGAGATGAGAAAAGAATATAAACTGGTAACTACCTCACCTCAAAAAGAGAAGATAACTGTATAAATTATGAAATGGAACCATGTAGAATATAGAAGAACATGTCTAGGTAAATGTAGTATTGAAGCGTATAGAATAATGTGATTACATTAAGACCTGAAATGCATGATAAATATCATCAAAATGTCTAGATAGTAGAATTATAATATCAACAAGAAAACAATCACACACATAAGAGCACTCAAAAGTAAGTCAAAAGATAATAGTCTAAAGAAAATGCAAACAAGGGGCATGTTCAAGTGTTGTACAACTAAAAAGACATGAATTAGTCAAATGTCCACAAAATCAAGAATAACATATTCAAATTTTAAAGAAAGCACATATATGCACAAGGGCCATAAATAAAGGAGCATATTCAAATGCTTGAATAAGAAAATAATATCAAGGCAAGATACTCAAGGAAGTGCATAAAAGAATCCATAAATAACCAACATAAACATGTCATAGTAATCCATGGATCAAATGTATTAGTAAAAAATGTCAAGTGCATAGCATATCAAATACCCTACATAAGATATGATTATCAATAAAATAATGTGTAATTACATATATGAGCTTAAACATGATAATGAAAAGTGATCCTTGAACCATATAACCTATTTATATCAAGACCAAAGAAGCTGATGCCCCTAATGTCCACATGACATGAGTAGAGGGAAGGCCAAAATTTTGAAATAGGAATAGATCATGTATTTGGATATGCATGTATCACACTCACGTATAATCATGACACACATGTGTATGTATAAGTAACTAACATGACATCCATTAACATGGAACTAACACATAGATGCCAGTGATCCAATAGAGTATGTAGGTGTCAAAAGTGTTTTTGGATTTTTGAATGTTTTTTTTATTTTTTTAGTATTTATGTAATTTTTGGAATATGAAATGGAAAGACTATCCTATGATCCCATCCAAAGGTTGAGCATAGATATCTCCCCATTATGAACATGGTGTAATAAGCTAGTTACATTGCTGAAGAGCATGTATAGGTGTATTATCTATCACTATAGTATTTGTGATGCTCTACATATTTAAAATAGGACTCTATGGTCTTGGAGAAATAGTAATATTAATAATAATATGGGTTCATGGAACCCATCATTGAGTGCTATGTGGTTTATTTGTAATAGTAGTAATAGTAACATGTGTAGGTGCTCTAGATATATAACTATGGTGTGCAGTAGATGATGATTCTATAGAATCCATTGTATGTCTTTGATGTAATGGTCTATCAAGTATTGGCTACCTAGTAAAGGTGATTGCTTGTCGGTTACCCTTTTTTAGTGGATTAACCGTAGTAAATTTTATAGCTAGCTACCTAGGTATAAAATTTTCTTGTTCAAAAGGATGTTCATATATAAATATGGAAACTATAATTACTTGATTGGCATGAATGTATTTAACATACCCATGAACTATATAAGGTACTACTTAAAGTGTATGGATAAAATGTCTTCCTAATAACATATCAAAGATGCCTCCAAAATGTATAACCAAAAATGAAGTAACCACATATGTAAGACTGACCTGTAAAAGTAGGTCAATCATGCCAAGAACCTTTTGGGAGGTCCCATCGAATGCTCTAATTGATCTAATAGAAGGATGAAAATCGTGATGATTATAACCCAAGTGAGTAAGTAATTTTATGGTGAAAATGTTCTCTCTTGTACCATCATTAATCATAACACTATATATAGGGTGTTTATCAAGGTATGCTCAAAGGAATAAAGAATGAAGATTAAATTCATCATCATTAGTCTCAATCATCAAAAATAATAGAAGGTATATGAACCTTAAAAGGTGTATGTATCATGTAAGTACTAATAATCCCATTTAATGGGTGTCTATAATATGATGGAGAAAGATGTGCATTATATTCCATTTGTACTTTGGGGTCTTTCTTGGATGGTCTTTCAAAGGATTGTTAAATATTTTCTATTTAGGGTGATCACTAGGTTATGACTTGATTCCTTGGGAGGATCATCAAATGTAATCTTTTGGTCATCAATAAGGTCTTGGATCTTATGCTTCAAGGTAAAGTGTATTTTCTTAAAATTCCCTGATCTTGTATGATAATTATAATAAGCATTCACATCATATACTTTGGATAGAGTTCTTCTCATATCAACCTCTATAAGATGAGGGAGAGATATAAGTTGGCACTCTATTAACCCAAGGAGTAATGAAGCAAGAGACTCAAGTAAGCATGTAAATTGTCTCCTTGGTACATTATATAAGACAAGTTGATTGGGATACTATGAAACTTTTTAAATGCAGTGGTTACTTCTTTTTTAGGCTCAGGAGGTTTTAATTTATAATTTGGTTTGATTGTAAATTTTGTATTGAATGTATCTACAAGTGGTGTATTTGTTACATACTTGAGCTTATTCAATGAAATAAGATTCATTTCACAATCCTATATAACATGGCATAAGTCATCAAAAAAATTTAACTTTTTGAAAATAATGAACTCATGTAAAGGAGAAATCAAACTTATCTTGAATATGTATTGCAACTCCTTATTTTCCATAGGATTGGTCATTTTAGCCAACATTTTCTTATATCTCAAGACATATTCATTGATAGGTTCATTTTTTCCTTGTTCAATTTTGGAAATCTAAGCATAGGAAACTTTTTAGAAAATATTAATAGAAAAGTGTGTTAAACATTGATCTACAAGAAGTTTGAATGCATTCACAGATTAGAGAGGTAAATCATAAAACCGTCTCAAAGCATAGTCCTTGAGGCTTCTCAGGAATAATTTGGTTTAAATTTTATATTAGAGGCATAATCATGGCATGCCACATAAAAGGATTGATTATGATGTTTAGGATCACCCTTGCCATCATAAAATGAAAAGTTAGGTGCAACAAAACTAGTTATCAAAGGGTGCAAAGATATCTCAAGTGCAAGAGGGTTATACAACACATCTTGTGAATCAATAGTATGAGAATATTTTAAAGCATTTTATTCAATGTTTGTAACCTTGTCCTCCAAGGTTTTTATAACTTGAAGGGGTGTTTGAAATGTATACTCATTGAGATTTATATTATTAAGATGAGTAGTCACAAAAGGATATGCAATCATGGTTTGAGTAGTAATAGGCATAAAAACTAGTATTTAATTTGAAACATTTGTTAGCCCTATTGACTATTTTGACCACAAGTCAAAATAGGTAAAACTCCTATAGTCCAAAAATTTATATATAGGTATATTATCATGTCATATGGTGTGTCATATTCTTTTTGATGTGATATAATGTGTTATTATCCTTGGTCATGGTCACATTTAGTCCTTGTTTTATTTTATGTCACTTAAGGGTCATTTTAGAGTCATTGATGAGGGTGGCATGATTTTATTTGGTGTAAAAGTGTTATAAACTTCATTCCTACATATAATATGTCAAATTACTTTTTAGGAATGTTAGGACTAATTTAAACTTGTAGGTTCCTAACTGAAAATCAAAAAAATAAGTGAAAAAGGAGTTTTAGCAATTGTATAGACTATGGAAGAGAGTGGCAAGTGGTAAAATATTATGCAGTGACCCTTAAGATTCCTTGAATCTATTACATGTTTTATATTCTTTTAAGGTTACAAAAATGAGCCAAAACTATTTCTCTTTTCCATCACTCCACTAGGCATACAAAACTTGTCAATAGGTCTTTTGATGGTATGGTCAATAAGAGGAATTCCATGTAAAATTATATTGGTGGTGGATATTAAAATTGGTATGCTTCAAATTCATGGTAGGAGTTTAAGGATTGGCTTCCTATGCTTTATGAACCATATTTTAGAAGTTGATTGTCTTATTTTTCTTACTAATCCCTATACCCTATAGGTTTTGCTTTTGTATGAGCTTGTTTATACAATCCAATTAGTAAAATTACTTCCATAAGATGTAGACATTATAATTTCATGATTTCCATCCTTTTTTTCATGATTTTAAGTAATTTTATGAGTTCAAACCTCTTAGGTTGTAGGTGGAGTATGTTAGTGAGGTTGCAGACATATCCATCAATTATAGATGTTTTCCTCCTTTATAGTGGTTTTAAATGAGTATGAAATGATGTATTCCATGTTTTTAATTACATATAAATATTCCATATTACAATTTTTATTATCAAATCTACACATATATCTTACAATCAAAGGAAAAACAACACAATTAGACTTTCCTACATGATTATCATACACAGTCAAATAAGTGAGGTGTATTGAAGTGTGAGGACATTCATAAAAGGTGTATGAAGATTAAAAAAGTGGTGAGCACATTATTTTTACATGATTAATCAATCCAAACCTCCAAAATAGAATATTATGGATTGAAACAGTTAATTCTCATATATGCACAGTCATACACCATTGTTGTACACCTAAAGGAGACTAAGGACATTGGATTAAGAGTATTGAAACATGTTTCAATACCTTCAAGGTGAAGAGAATAAATTTAAGGTATTTTGATAAGGTTTGATACTCTTTGTATAACCATGTGATATGCACATTTCTCATGTCCACACTCACTATCCTGCATACTAAAATATCCACCTACAAGTGGCTTTACACAAAGACCTGAAGGTAGCTATAGAGAATTCCAAGAATCTTGGAAACCTTAATATAAGGTTTAAGATTTGAGATTAGCAATGAAAAAAATATTTTAAGCATTATATTTTCAATCAGATTTGATAAGCCATTTTCAATTTGAATAACTAAGTTTATGGATAAGCTTCCCTAAAGATCCCAAAACAAAACCCCAACCACTTTTGGTGTTAATATATGATGGTGTGATATAGAGTATTGATGAAGTCAAATACATCCATCTCGTAGCATTAATTAATGGGCATTGGCTTTCAAAATTATAATGAATGTTTGGTCTCATAAGTTATGAAAAGGAGGCTTCCAAATCATGTATTTATTCACTATATAAAGGCAGTATTTTCTATAAAATGTTAAACTTTAAGTGACCTCATTGTCCAAAGATAGCAAGGTAGGAACATAACTTCATGGTAGGTGTTTATTTTGAAGTGGAGAGGTAACTAATTTTTTAAATATCATCAATAAGGATTATAATATATGGTACTAACCTATATACACACCTACAAGTGTACCCTTACCCAGTAAAAGTCACCTACAGCCTGACTATAAGTGACCCACAAACTCATGAAATGAATCTTGGGGATATTAGGCCTGAAAAGACAAAATTTTCCATTGGGAGTTGATTCCAAATCTATAAAAAAATACCCTAAGGTTTTATTCACTTATTTTAATGTTGATATTCACTTGCAATACCCTTGTTGCTCCAAAATGGTCAACTAAAATTGACTATAGTAGACAGTGAGTTAGAACATGGTGTTATTGGTGTTGACATAGCATGAACATGGTATGAATGGATTTAAATGGCTATAGTATGGAATTGTAAATTTATATAATATGGAGAATAAATAAATAAATTTATAATATATATATATATATATATGCATCTATAGGTATACCATTCTCTTGAGCAAACAATACAGTTACAATCAACCTACATTTTTGTCTGGTCAATAGCAGGGTGTATGTTGAAGTTTTTGGGAAGGTTTGGGTGGTAATTAGGTTTGCATCACCCTAAAAATTGTTATAATATTATTTTTATACCCTCATAAATTATAAATATGGCATGGAATGGTTCTCAAACAAGCAACCTAGAGTCCATATGTAAATCTTGTACACAGTGAGTACTCTAGAGTTTGT
The DNA here is from genome assembly GCA_037957365.1 of Torreya grandis. Classification (NCBI taxonomy): domain Eukaryota; kingdom Viridiplantae; phylum Streptophyta; class Pinopsida; order Cupressales; family Taxaceae; genus Torreya; species Torreya grandis. The sequence continues at coordinate 179,370 of JARHVA010004526.1, forward strand.
CTTAAGGTTTTGAGGTGTATAGAGGTGATATAAATTTGATATAACCCTAAAATTTTGTGTAAAATTTATCCATGAAATATTAAATCACCTAATATAATTTTTTTTCACGAATTAATATGGGAGATTCCCTTTATTTTGTCTCAGATAGAGGCCACTCCAAAATGAATAAACCTTGTAGACTTAGTGAACAAATACTAGAAAAGTGAGTTGAGGATTGTTGAAACCTTTCATGGACATGTATAAATTTTTATGAAGCATGTATCAACATGAAATACAATTCTTAGGTGTTATAATCCAAGAATGATTTCTTAAACTCATAAGTATGTAGTCAATACCTTTAAGTCTAGACTAGGCCTACTGCCCATTTAGAACTCCAATTTCATTTTTAAGGCTAGGTAAGTACTATAATGAATTATAAAATGTTCATATGGGTTCATCAGTTGTGTTAAAAATTTTATCATGTAAATAAATACCATAGATAATCCATTTCCTAGCTTAAAGACATAATAGGGTATGCAAAATGGAGAAAGAAGATCAAGAGGCTAACTTTGGGAACTCGCACCTATATGGAGGCTTAGAATTGGACCTCAAGGAGATAGGAGAGATTAGGTAGGGTATTAAACTTAAATTTTTGGGTATTTATTTAGATTTATAATATTACAACTTTATGAATAAACCTTATGGGTGAAAACCACCTAAAACCCTTGTTAGTGACCTGATTGGGAAGATGAATATGAAGAGGCATCTATGAGGGATATAATGGCATGGGATATGATTTTTTATTTCATATTAATCCTCAGTTATCCTTACAATCCATTTATATTTCACCCTACTTGTATGGATAGGGTGGAAAATGGATTTTATTAACTATTTTATGTGTTTTATAGGTACAATAGGGTTTCAAAAGATGAAAATAATTTCAAGAGATATATGGGTCCCTATAATAAAACTTAATTTCCATTTAATTATTTATCTAAGCTCAAAAATTCCTCTTCTAAAACCTTCATCTCAGCCAGTCCAAACTAGCATAGTGAACAAGGAGTGACTACCAAGTGAGAAGGTGAAAAATCTAAGTGGGAGACATTTTAAGGTCTTCCTAATGAATATATATATATATATATATAATGGCCCTTTATAAGTGTAATAAAATCATATTTATGGATTGGATTGGAAAAAAAAATACAACTTTCATGCTAAGTGTGAGAATTAAGTGAAAGAGGGGTGATTATGACTATAGACAGTGATAACTCATGTACAAAAGAATGTTGATGATTAGGAACACCTAAAATACATGTTGTGTATTTTTTATAACCCCTCACTCTTATTTAAATTATATCATATATCCCTATTCTATTATGTAGTGTTATAAGGAGGTCAAATGATGAAGGCAGTTTTTAGGCAAGCAAATGAAGAATCCTACACCACATTTCAGGAGTTTCATGCTTTAAGGGACCTTTTTCCAAGATTAACTTGCATGGTATATTCCATATTCCCTTATAATTTATATTTAACTCCTTCTCTCTACTTTACAAGTGGTTTAGTGACTCTTGGACTTCATTCTCCTCATTTCTCTCTCAAAATTTTATAAGTAGTAGCCATTTTAGCTCTTGTAGGTTGATTCCACTCCATATATAGTGAAGCCCTACTAGTTCTGATATTGTATTTTTTATTATAACAATAAATACATTTTTTTTAGTTCATGTATCATATTTTCAAAGTGTGTGAAGAGATGTATAGTGAATGGTTAAGATACATTCATTTATCCTTGCTTTCTCTCAATCCTTTCATGTTTAATGCAAGTTGTTCTTATTATAAAAGGTCATATACATTATAGCTAGTGTGTTAGGATCCTTTAAAGTGTATAGTTTTCTTTAGAGTGTGAAATATACCCTATATTTCACTTACCTTGTGTTTTCTCATGCATATCACCTCTATATTGAAACACTTATGTTAGAATTTCTTAGGACTTTGAAGTTGGTTTATAGGTCTTGTTTCTTAGTGAAATAAGCATGATGGTATTTTGTAAATACTTATGGTGTGTCACCCCCTTATATTATTTCCATTTCATGAAAAATTATACCTTTTTCCCAATAATAAATCAATTAAGTAGGTGATAAACACTTCAAGGGAAATTCAACGAGCTAGCCCTTAACCCTAGAGGTCTACTTCTACCATAGGTAAACCTACATACCTAGAAGTATTTACATGTTTTAAAAATATTGAGGAGTCTTTAAAAATGTCATCTAAGGTGAAATATTTGGTTATAATAATTTTGGCATGCCCAATGGGACCCATTATCCTTAAGACAACTTATCAAGGTAAATGTTGGTTTTGACAACATCAGTTACAAATTAGTGTGCTACTCAGCATTTGACAACTCCATTCAAGGTAAAATATAATTTTAGAGAATTTTTGTCATAAATTATCTCATACTTCATGGTCCTTCTTAGGTCATCATCTAGTAGAGTGTTCAATCATATCAATCCACCTATTCAGCCTGATCTTCCTCTTGAAGTTCAATATAATCAGCCTAATCTACCTTTTGAAGACTAGGAAGATTTTCCTAAGCAAGGGAGTGAAGAACTTGAATAAAAAAAATCCATGATGGATATGCCACATGCCTTTCCTCCCTTTAATAATAAAGAGTATGCCCACATTCAATGGTGAAGTTCATGTCACACCTCGTGAACACATCATGGATATCACTAATTTTTATAATTTCCACAATGTCACCGAGGAGAATATTTCCATTAGACTCCTTGACATGTCCCTTAGAGGGAAATAAATTGAGTGGTATATGAATTTTCTTATTGGATGCATCACATCATGGGATGACATTGGAGTGTTACTAACTTCAAGGTTTGAATATGAAATTGACCATACTTCTCTCATACATCAGATCAATATGATCAAAATATCCCTTAGGGAAATAATTCATGAATTTAATGAGAGGTTTCAAAAGAATTGTTATAGATTTCCTCCTCCCATGAGATAACCTCTAGCTTTATGTTTCTTACATACTTGAGAGCCATTGGTACTGATGTTACCATCATGCTTTAAACCATGGGTGGCTTCACTCTTCCTGAAGCATATGAAATTGCCATTAGAGATAAGAATGGCATAATTCAAGTAGGAAAACTTCTCCCTAAATTTTATATTCCTATGCTTCCTAATTTTCTAGCTGCTACTCCAAACACTTCCCAAGTTCTTAATGTAAATGCTAAGCCTAGGACTATTCCTAAGAAGGTAAATGAACCTGATCCATATGCAATAATTCAAACCTTGGAAGCTCAGCTTACACAAGACAATATGAAACTAGGTGTTTACCAAAACCCTTATCCCTATCATAATAAATATGGTCAATAATATGGGAGAGGAAGAGGTCAAGAGAATCCTAATTTCAATAGGCCTACCAATGTGTACAATCCCAATATTTCATCTAACAAAAGAGAGATGGTGCCAATGCATAACAACTTGATGTAAGGAAAATATTAGAAATAAGGAAAATTCATGGATTATAATTAAGGTGGAGAGAAAGTGATATTTTTTTAATGAAGAGTCACTCCTCTCTTATCAACTGAAGATGAAGTCATGATGTAAGCAAGTGAAGATTGGTAGCCTCAAGGAGAAAGCTTCACCAACTTCCTAGTTGAGGACACCTTTGTACTCAATTAAGGAGATTTTTTTGTATAAAAAACTAGAGCCAAGATTAAGGATTTATTAAGTGAATTTAATGTGCCTACAAGTTCATTTAATCCTTATATAAGGCAACAAAGCATGGCTACAAGCATGGCAGTCCAAAACACTCCTACACCTCTTCCAAATCAGAATGTGGTAAGATTTTCTCAAGGTGCTTTGATTCCTCAAGTTTTAATCACCTCCTTGCCTCTAGGGACTCAAGAGAAATTAAGTACTTTTTCCCTAAATATAGTGGATTCATTTAAGAATGCCAAAGCATCTATCTCTTTATGGAATGTGATCCATATGCCTGACCAAAAAGAGCTCTTATAAAAATAGTTATCAACTATCCCTACTATTCCTCCATATTAAATTAAAATTCATGGTCATTTAGTTATTTAAAATTACCCTAAAAACATTTTGGCACCATATACTAAAGCTTAGAAGCCTCCACCTTTCTACCTCACTCTCATAGTGGGGGACAAACTAGTACACAATTGCATAGTTGATAATGGTGACTCTGCATAGTCATGGAAAATTTTGTAGTTGATAATTTGGGCCTAAAATATGAACCACATAGCTAAGGAGTGATTTAGGTAGATGGTACATCATCTAAGATAATAGCGTTGATCAAAATTTTTAAGGTTTTCTTTCATGATTGTCCTAGATTTCTTATCCTCCAAGACATTGTTTTGGACCTTTATGTTCATTTTGTAATCTACATATCAAGAGACTTTATAACAAATATAAGTGGTTACCTCTAAGTTTATCGGTCCCTCTTGGCCTTTAGGACAAGGTATAATACCAAGGTAACTATAATAACTTAGCCTTTTACTATATTTCACATTAAACCTAATGTAGAGGCAAGTTTAAATTTAAACTATGCAATCAAAAGAGAAGGAGGAGTATAATGTGGATGATGGTTATTTTAAACCTGAGTGCATAATTGACTTGTTTTTAGATGAATATGGTGGATATGCTTATGAGTATGATCCTTATTCATTCTTTAAGAAAACTAACATTGCCACTTACATCATCCATGAAGAACCATTTGAGGGAGCTAAGGTAAGTGTTGAACATCCTTTCTCACAAGATACTGAGAGTAACTACTTATAAAGATTCAAGAATAACAATCTTTGACCCTGGTTTAATTATGGTAAGATGTCTTTCACCTCAATAGTGAGGCTTTGTAAATAGTAGAATAGGTGTGTGTGTCTTTCTTTCATTTGTGTTGTGTTGTGTTCCATAAGTGTTTTGGAGAACAGATGTTTGTTTCCCTTTGGTGCATCTTTTTTTGTGTGTTATACCTATGTATAGGTGACTCCATGGTCCAATGGATAGGATTACGTAACTAGTCTTGGCATAACAAGCATACCACCCTTGGGAAATCACCAAGAATGTTAACTATTTTAACCACAAGTCTAAATAGGTCAACCCCCTATAGTCCAAAACTTGATATAGGGATCCATTATCATGTAATAGGGTGTTTCATAGTATTTTTTATGTGATTTGATGTGTTATTAGCCTTGGTCATGGTCACATTTAGTCCTTGTGTCATTTTATGTCATTTAAGGGTCATTTTAGAGTCATTAATGGGGGTGGTACAATTTTCCTTGGTGTAAAAGTGTTATAAACTTCCTTATAACATCCAATATGTTATATTCTTGTCATTAATTTTAGGATTAACTAAAACTTGTAGGTTCCTAACTGAAAATCAAGAAATTAAGTAAAAAAGGAGAATTGGAAGTTTTACAACCTATGAAAGAGAGTGGCACATGGGAAAATATTATGAAATGACCCTTAAGATTCTCTAACTCAATTTTCACACTTTATATACTTTTTAACTATCAAAAATTATCCAAAATGATTTCTTTTCTCCATCACTCCATTGGGTATACAAAACTGGTCAATAGGTCTTTTGATGGTACATCCAATAGGAAGACTTATAGGTGAAATGATCTTGGTAGTGGATATTACACTTGGTCTGATTAAAATTCATGGTATTATTTCAAGGATTTTCTTCCTATGCTTTATGAACCATCCTTTACAAGTTTATTGTCTTATTTTGCTTACTAATCCCCATACCCTATAGGTTTTACTTCTATATGATCTTGTCTATACAATACAATTGGTTAAATTACTTCCAAAGGATGTAGGAATTATCATTTAATGGTTTAAATCCTTTTTTTCATAATTATAAGTGATTTTATAAGTTCAAACCTCTTAGGTTTTAGGTGGAGTATGCTTTTGAGGTTTCATACATTTCCATCAATTACAAACATTTTCCTCATTTGTAGTGGTTTAAAGTGAGTATGACATGATATATTCCATGTTTTTCATGACATATAAATCTCCCTCCTTAAAATTTTTAGTATCAAATCTGCATAGATATCTTACAATTAAGGGACAAATAACATAGTCAGACTATCTTGTATGACTATCATACACAGTCAACTAAGTGAAGTGTCTTGAAGTGTGAGAACATTCATAAAAGGTGTATGTAGAGTCCAAGAAGTATTCAACACATTCTTGTTACATGATTAATTAAACTAGACCTCCAAAATAACATATTATGGACTATAATAGTCAATTCTTATATATGCATAGCCATACACCATTGGTGTGCACCTACAAAAGACTAAGGACATTGGAATAGGAGTATTAAAACATGTTTCAAGACATCAAGGTGAAGAGAATCAATTTGAGGTATTTTGGGAAAGTTTGAGAGTATTTTTAGAACCATGTACTATGCACATTACTCATGTCCACACTCATTGTCCTACATACTGAAATGTCCACCTACTGGTGGCCTTACATAGAGACCTGAAGGTAGCTATAGAGAATTCCAACAATGTTGGAAACCTTAATAGAAGGTTGAAGAGTTGAGATGAGTTATGAGAACCTTTTTTGAGGAATTATATTGTTAGGAATAATTTAGAATCCATGTTTAATTTGATGAACTGAGTTTAGGGACAAGTTTCCATAAAGATCCAAAAATAAAACCCTAACCATTTTTGGTGTTAATATATGATGATGTGATATAGAGTCTTGATGAATTAAAAGACATCCATCTTATAGAATTAATTAAGGGGTATTGTATTTAAAAAGGATAATTAATGTTTGGTCTCAATGGTGAGGAAAATGAGGCTTCTAAATCATGTATTTTTTCACTATAGAAAGGCAGTGTTTTCTACATAATGTTAAACTTCAAGTGATCTCATTGTCTAAATATATCAAGGTAGGAACATATCTTCATGTTAGGTGTTTATTTTGAAGTGGAGAGGGAACTAATATTTTAATTATCATCAATAAGGATTATAATATAGGGTATTGACATATATACACACCTACAGGTGTACCCTTGCTCAGGAAAAGTCACCTATAGCCTGACTGTAGGTGACCCACAAACTCATGAAATGAATATTGGGGATACTAGGCCTATCAAAACAAAATTTGCCATTTGGAGTTAATTATAAAGATTTAAAAAATACCCTAAGGTGTTAATAACTAATTTAAAGGTTGACATTCACCTACAAGCCCCTTATTTCTCCAAAATGGTCAGCTATAATTGACTATAATAGACAGTGAGCTAGAACATGGTGTTATTTGTGTTGACATAGCATGACCATGGTATGAATGGATTAAAATGAATGTAATATGGCATTGCAGACTTAAAAAATATGTATGAGTAATAAATAAAGGTATAGTATATATATTGACCTATAGGTATACCATTATTTTGAGCAAATAATACATATACAGTCAACCTGTAATTTTGTATAGTCAAGAGCAAGGTGAGTGTTGAAGTGTTTGACAAGATTTAGGTGGTAATTAAGCTTTTATCAACTTAAAAAATGTTATAATATTATTTTTAGACCCTTATATAGTATAAATAGGGCATGGAAGGGTCATCATACAAGCAACTTACAATCCATATGTAAAGCCTACACACAGTGAGTACTCAAGAGTAGACTCTTGAGGCTTTGAGGTGTTTAGAGGTGATATAAACTTGATCTAACCCTAAACATTTGTGTATAATGTCTCCATGAACTATTAAAAAACCTCATATAATTTTTTTCATGAATTAATAGGGGATATGCCCTCTATTGTATCTCATTTAAAGGACAGCCTAAAATGAACAAACCCTACACACTTAGTGAAAAAATGCTTGAAAAGTGAGTTGAGGATTTTTTAAACCTTTCATAGAGATTTATAAAGTTGTATGAGGCATTTAAAAACATTAAATATAATTCTTAGGTGATATAATACAATCAAGTGACTTAAACTCATAGGTATGTAGTTAAGACCTCTAGGTCTGTACTAGGCCTATTACCCATTTGGAGGTCCAATTACATTTATAAGGTTAAGTAAGTATTATAATTAATTTTAACATGTTCATATTGGGTTATTAGGTGTGTTAAAACTTTTGACATGTAGAAAAAGACCATAAATAAGCCATTTCCTAGATTAAGGACATAACAGTGTATACATAATGGAGAAAGAAGCTCGAGAGGCTAACTTTGGGAACTCACACCTACATGGAGGCATATCATGGGAGATAAAGGAGATAGGAGACATCAGGGAGGGTCCCAAACCTTCATTTTGTGGGGTTTATTTAGGGTTCTAATGTTATAAATTTATAAACAAACCTTAAGGTGAAAACCACCTAAAACCCTTGCTAGTGACCTGATTGGGAAGATGAAGAAGGAGAGGCATCTAGGAAGGATAGAATAATATTTGATATTATTATAAATTTCATAGTAATCCTCAAGGATCCTTCTCATCCATTTGGATTTGACCCTACTTTTATATCCAAGGTGAAAATGGCTTTTTTTACTATTTTGTGTGTTATAAAGGTATAAAAGGGTTTCAAAAGATGAAAAATCCTACCCTAACTCCTAATTTCCATTCCATTATTTAGATAAGCTCACAAGTGCCTCTTATAACACCTTCATCTTAGTCAATCCAAACTGGCATAGTAAACAAGAAATGACTATGAAGTGAGAAGGTGAAAACTCTAAGTGGGAGACCTTTTAAGGTATGTCTGATGAAGATAGAGATATGAGGACCCTTTAAAAGTGTCATAAAATATTTTTATGGATTGGATTGAAAATCTAAAGACAACTTTGGTGCCAAGTGTGAGAGGTAAATGAAAGAGGGGTGATTATGACTGAAGGTAATGGCAACTCATGTATAGAACAATATTGATGATTAGGAACACCTCCAATGCATGTTGGGGCTTGTTTATAAACCCTCCCTCTTAGTGTAATCATTTCATATGTCCCTAGTCTATTGTGGATCATTTTAATGAGGTCAAATGATGAAGGTAGTTTCTAGGCAAGTAAATGAAGAATCCTACACCACATTTCAAGAGTTTAATGCTTTGAATAACATTTGTCTAAGTAGACCTTTCATGGTATATTTCATATTCCCTTCTCTTATAGATTTAACTCCTTCTCTCTGCTTGATAATTGGTTTAGTGCCTCTTGGACTTCATTCTTCTCATTTCTCTCTCAAAATTTTATAAGTAGTAGCCATTTTGGCTCTTATAGGCTAATTTCACTCCATGTATGGCAAATCCCTGCTCATTTTGACATTTTAATTTGCCTTAGAAAAATAAATACAATTCATTTTAATTTCATGTATCATCTTGTCAAAGTGTGTGAAAAGATGTATAGTTAATAGTTAAGAGATATTCATTTATCCTTACTCCCTCTCAATCCTTTCATGTTTAATGCAAGTTATTCCTATTCTAATATGTCATATAGAGTGTATCTAGTGTTGTACGATACTTTCAAGTGTACAATTATCCTTAGAGTGTGAAATTTAACCTCTAGTTAACTTACCTTGTGTTGTCTCATGCATATCACCTCTATATTGAAACACTTATGTTAGAATCTCTTAGGACTTTGAAATTGGTTTGTAATTTTTATTTCTTAGTGAAATAAGTATGATGGTCTTGTGTAAATCCTTATAGTTTATCACCCCCTTATATTAGATTCATTTCATGAAAACTTCTACTTCTTTTCCCACAAGCAATCAGTTAAGTAGGTGATAAGCACTTCAAGGAAAATGCAGGGAGCTAGTTCTTCAACCTACAGGTCTACTTCTACCATAGGTAAACCCACATACCTATAATTATTCCCATGTTTCCCACATTTAGATAAGGCTTGAACAACCTCCTCTATGGTGCAATATTTGGTGACAACAAGCCCCATGGTATTTTTATAAATATAATTTTTAGAAACAAAGGTTGAAATACATATCTTGTGTCCCCATTAGAATTATTAAGTGGTAATGTGTTAAAGGGGAGGGTGGTTGGTATATGTGTATGACCCATAAATCTAGAAATATGATTAATATATGGACCTATTTAGTCATCTATGAATTTTTCATTCTTAGTTTCTAAAATGGTTTTTAGGGTTTCATTAAGATATTCAAGGCTTTGAAAAATATGCTCATGAAATAATGTAATTGCTTTCACATTCTCATGATCTATTTTCTTGTGTTTATTGGTTTCATTAGATTCATGGTTTTCATTATCATGTTCTTCTTATATGATAACTTCATCAGTATATTTTGTATTCTCAACATCAGTATCATCATTATCCATAGGATTAGATCCCTCATTAGTTTGAGACATATTAGGTGGTGAAATGAGAAGATCAATGTGTTCAATAAGCACACCTCCCAATCTAAAGCTATGCCTAGGTTTCATTTAAAATAATATAAGTTAGAAATGAAAACTTAAAACAATTTAAAACCTCAGCTGACTAAAAACCCTAAGAATCATAAACATTTTCATTCATATAAATCAGGTTCACCAAATTTTTAACTCTAAGAATTCTAGTTTGGGGTTATCTAGGGTTAAAGAGGATAGAGATAGCCTAAGTTACAAGGGTGCTAAACTATCTCTATAGCAGACCAATTATTTTTGAAACTTAGATAAACATATATTAAATGTATTATGGTAAGATAAGATAAAAATAGTAAGTACAACTATGTTATATATGAAAATGACAAAGAAGTAATGTAATTAGTTGGTTATCATGTTAACAAAGTTCTAAATTTGGAACAAGAAGTAGACTGGAAGAGGATTTTGGAACACTCACCAAATTATATATTAAGTGATTTTAGAGTTTTGAACACTAGTGTTTACCTTAAATGGTTGCATCGATGCTATTATCTGAACCTAATGTAGGTATCAATGATGTGACCACTTGGATACTTCTAGGTTTGTCTTCACCTTCACTCTGGTGCATTTAGATCTAGGTCATGGAATGTCACTCCTCATGAATTTATAAAACCCTAGTTCTTCATCTTCATAGTTACCTTGGGGAAAAATGGGTTAGTGGGCACACAGTGTCAAGTTGAACCCAAAGACCCCTCTTTCAATGAGTGTTACCTACATATTCAATACTTTGAAGAGGGCCTCATACGGATTTATTTATCCTCTACATGTTGGCTTGTGTGTGAATCATGAAATATGTGTAAAGTAAGTACAATAGTGACCTAGTTTGTAACTTGGAAAATCAAGCTCTTGGGTTATTGTTTCAGTACTTTAGACATGTGTATGTGTTTTTCTTATGACTACTATGAAAATAAAAGGAAATAAGAAAGATTTGATTTATCAAGTGCTTGATTTAATGATTTTGATAAGTTTCCTTGGTCTATGATAGGTTTTTCCCAAGTGTGGAATGAATAAGGGTGGATATTATATTTATATGAACCCTTTAGATAAATAACTCACATTAAATCCCTTAGGCCTACTATTAGGATACATTTTATTTGAAAAATAGATGAATTTAGGGAACTATACATTTGCATCAAATAAGGACACCTACATTGATGCAAATATTTATTCGAGATTCTATTATCTAGGGAACATAAAAGTAGGTACATGCTCAAAACTTATAGAGGTGGAAGATAAACATGTTTTAAGCATTTTGGGAAAGATAGAAAGGTCTATTTCATTAACATAAGATTGGTCAGACCAAGATATAGTCTAAGGGGCATAAGATAGAGAATATGTGAGATTTTTTAATGTAAAAAGTTTAAAAACTAAGAGGAACAACCAAGGTCTAAGTTTACCACGTGTACAAGACTAAGGTGTTATATAGTTCAAAAATAGTGTCTACACATGTTCATAAGTACATGGGAAAACTAAATTTGTAATATCATGATGCTCATTATAAATTATAATATGCATTGGTAGATACTATTGAATAGTTATGTATAATATTTCATTACCATATTGCTCAATAATTATGCCAGGTAATTTTTATATAGAAGAAGTAAACATCATTAATTCTAAAGAATATTCATATTAGACTCCTTGAATTTTTACCACTTGATTATCATGAATTTATTTGAGACATTTATGCACTATAGAAGGTATTTCTCTAATATTTGTTATCTAAGGGCATCCTAGTAACATATCAAACACCCTTGTACTTGGTATAAATATAAAAGTAGGCACTATGAGAGGACCCACTTGTAAAGGTATCACTATATGACCAAGAGTATCTTGTTTATGCCCATCAAATACCTTGATAACTCTAGAAGTATATTGTAAAGTTTATTCACTATAACTAAGATAATTAAGGAGTGTTATGGTACACACATTTTCTCTTGATCCATTATATATCATAACACTATTGGATGGATTACTTGTTAACATATGCTTGAATAAAAAGTCCATGTCTATATGAATCATCATAAACAACTTCACCATCATCAAATGTGATCATAGGACTTTATATGCTCATTTTCTTGTAAATATACCATTAATGTTATCAAGTGGATGTATGTATGTAGGATAAGGATAAACATTATATGAATAGTGTACTTCAAAATTATCCTTGTTATTTAATTCATGATTTGGAAAATGATCCATGTACATTTTGAGTTTTTCCTTATCATTTGTTTTTTCCTTAGCCTCTTCAATAGGTGTACTAATATCTATGATATTTTCATCAATGAAATATTGGATCTTATGCTTAAACTTGAAACATCAATTGGTAGAATCTTTAATACATTTATGATAGTCATAATATGATTTGTCATCAAAATTAATAGAATGAGGTATAGACATATTTATATCCATTGGTGTAGGAAGAGTGATTACATTTCATTCTATAAGATTTTGAAATAAAACATGAGGAGGTGATGGCAACTTTTAAAATTTCCTCTTTGGTGGAGCTTGTAATTGAAGCTTTTTTGGTGGTTTTGATATAGCATTAACTATAAACTTCAGTCTTGCATTTAGTTCATTTTTTATTATAATTTGAATTGATTTTAAATTTGACATTTGAAGTAGAATGAGTATTTGAAATATACTTAATATTGTTTAAATTTATCAACTTTACTTCACTATCTTTGATTATAAGGCATAGTTTATCAAAAGATTTGAACTTATCAAATATAATCGACTCTTGAAGAGGAGAGAACAAGATTTATGTGAAAATATTTTGAATCTCATTATCAGCAATTATATTTATCATTTTGGCATGCATAGTATTTTACCTTATCACATATTCACTAATTTTTTCATTAGACCCTTATTTGAGCTTTGAAATGTGAGCATATGATAACTTTTCGCCAATGTTGATAGAAAATTGTGTCAAAAATTAATTTTTCAAATAATTAAAATCCTTTACTAATTGAAGAGTAAGATCATAAAACTATAAAAGATCATATTATTTTATAATTCTTGGAAAAATATTTTTCAATAATTTATCATTATATACATAATCTAGATAATCTACATGGAAGGCACACAAATGTTGTTCGGTATCACCTTTACCTTCATAAAGAAGAAGTTTGTCGAGTATGATGCCAATATGTGCACTTGAATTCTATTTTTAGAATTAATAGGTGGTTTGGAAGGTTTTTTAATTTATTTATGTTCTTAGTTAATTGTTTGGTACTATATGTTGTATATGTGAAATAGAAATACCATTGAATTTAGTATTATGTCTTAGAGGCATATAGTACAATATGAATCAATTACTTATAATAAATATGAATACAGTAAAATGTAAATCAAGTAATGTTGATGATTATAAATACAATAAGAGTGAAAATCAAGGTATGAGGGTGATCTAATTAAGGGTTTGAATTATATTTAGGCTCTCAAATATACTTGCTTATTTTTTTATTAGTGTTGGCCAAATGTTTTAGAGAAATAAATATAGAGGCATAACCATGCTTGTAGCCTACTAACCCTAGTTTTGAGGGTATGATGAAAGTAACTTCCTTGAGTGATATGTTCCTCTTAGGTGCACCACAAATCAAATAGATAAAAGAGGATTCATGGGGTATAAACAAGAAAGCCTAAGAATTTTTGATATACTGTTGAGGTACATGGAAACTAAACTCTATGTTTAGTATTGTATTATAGCTATGAGTATTGGGGTAAACCTCTCAAACCACAAAGTTTGTAAACAAAACACCTATATCCCTTCATGGTAGTCACTAAGTAGTTTGAAAACTCTTAGAATGTAGTTTCTAAAATAAATGAAAAATAAAAATTGAAAGTTTTTTGTTTTTATAAATCAAGCAACTTTCAACCCAAGGTCAAAATAAAGAGATTATGTGTCAAAATGATACAAGATGACAAGATAATTTCTTCAATGTTATATTTAATCCAAAGTCAAAGAAATTTAATTATTTTATGTCTGATATTAAACAAGGTTAAATGTTGTTTTATTTTAGTGTCAAGAATTTATAAAAATTTAAAATAAATACCATCCCAAAAATCAAGGAAAAACAACAAATAATGTTCTAAAAATAGCGAGTTCACCAAAATGTTTAACCCTTTCAATTTAAGATAACTTTTATTAATGGTATTAAAATTTAAAAATAGAAATGTTGGTATGTACTGATCTGATAATGAAATATAGTCAAATATAGTATGTTATAGTAAAATACAAAATTTAGAATTTGCTAAAAATAGTAAAATGACATAATGATGTCTGAACCTCTCTAAAATAGATTTAATTTTGACTATGTGAGATCATTGTAACTAAAGACTATGTAAAATTGACTTGTAGACATAGTCATATTAAAAACATTAATTTAAAGTTTGTTGGGATAATTCCTTTGAAAGTGGACATGGGTGTATTATGGCCTTATCTGGATACTATGATCACATCTTGGTTGACTACATTCATGATTTTTTGATCTAGGTATGTGTGATCACCTGCAAGTATTGGCTATTGAATTATGTGTTATGTGTTGTCATAGGGAAGGACTAAAAAATAGAAAACCATAGATCTTGCACATACACTAGATAGTAATTAGATAACAAAAGGGGAGATAAAAAAAAATTATTCAAGATGGTCAAGCTAGCCTCAAAAACCCCTTGTAACTAAGCATTGCCTACATATCCCAAATTGGCCTCAATCTGATGTAGTTCTCCCTCCTAGAGTGATTGTGTGATCCGTGATTATGAAACTAAAATGATTATAATTATAATATTTATTGAAATAATTTACAATGGATACCATCGACCTATAATAAACAATACTCAGACTTGGATTAAAACTATAATAATGTTGTAGTGTTTAAATAGGAAGAACTAATGTTATTTTTATTTATGTGAAGTGTAATTGTGTAGTGAAATTACTAGAGAGATCCAATGGGGGTTCAATCACTTACCTTGATGTGATTCTATAGGAAATATTTAGAATAATTTCACCAATTAACTCTAACAAATACACATGAGAGCTATTTTGAAATGTATCGATTTGTAAAAGAGATCACTGGATCACGGGAGACAACATTACACTAGGGCACAAGGGTGAAATGCATTTTTATCTAATTAGTGTAGACTTGCCTAAAAGGCAATATATAGTTGGGATATGTCTAAAAATATCCTCTGAGATGAATAGGGATAAATACAATTGAATTAAAGATGTTTGTATGATATTTTTAGTGTTAACAAGACACTAAATGCTCTCTCATATATTGTGAATTATAAAAAGGGTGAATAGACCAAGTAAAGGTCAAACAATTGTGTAAAAGTGCATTTGATCTTAACTTTCCACCCTATCTTTATTTACATCTAGTGTTCAATATAGATTTGTTCCAATAATACTTTCCACCACTCTTAGATGCATAAAATATTGATGAGAAGCTATAGAGAATAGAGTTAAACCTAAAATGTGTAATACCAATGACTACTAATTAGATCATTAATAGAGTGATAAAATAAATGAAGCATCACCAAATCCTAATTTATTAGGTGGTGAAGGTTTGGTAGTTAACACACAAATTAATTTGGCTCACCAAGAACGATAACTAAAAAAAGTTTCCTCGCCTAGTGCAAAACTTAGAATAAATGGCATTTATTCTTTGTTAGGAATATAAAATGTAGATCAATAATAATGAAATAAAGATAGAATTAAAATTCATAAAACACAAAAAAAATAGAGATTTATTTAACATGGTTCACCCAATATGGGCTACGTCCACATAAACTATTAGTCTTTCTTATTTTCAGTCCAACAAATGAAGGGAAAAACCTACAATACATCCATTGCAATATCTTCTTCACTCTCACACAATTTTGCCTGATTAAAATGCCTTCATATCAAAGGAGGGTTATAAATTAAGGTAAAAATACACTAACTTAATTTTTACCATTAGATCTAAAACCTAATAGTAAACAATTTAGATTAACTATGAAATTAAAATAATTTATAATGCATTTTTCAAAAAAAATTGCTTCGAGGGCACTGCCCCTGAACCCCCACCAGGCAGATCCAAAATAGGTCACCACCCCCTAAGACCCCATGGTGACCATAGTAGGGGGCCATTTTCCCCCCAAACCCCCCTATTAGGAATTAGGAATTAAAATAAGATTAGGATCCACCATCCAACAATCTTCCACTTGGAGACTGATTGTTGTACCTCCACCACTACAACTCTTACTTGGAATTTTATTTGAACCTTGACCTTGGCATGTTTCTCATCTTCCTTGTTATCCTTGAAGATCTATTGAAGCTTAAAAACTCTCTAGCTTGTCTTTAGTGAATACCTTTTTTAGCATATATGTATGATTCTAACTCGTATTGATCTTTTCCAACTTCAATTCACCATCCTCCAAAACTAAATGAATGAAGTGATACCTGAGTTGAATATGTTTGGTTCTTGAGTGGAATGTTGAGTTCTTTTCTAAATTAATTACACTCTGGCTATCATTTTACAACCTACAATCTTCATGCTTATGCCTCAACTCTTCCATAAACTATTATATACATATCATCTCCTTGCTAACTTTTGTAGCTACAATATATTATGACTCTATAGTTAACAAAGCAACTATCTTTTGTAATTTTGAAATCCAACTAATCATTTTTATACCAATAGTGAATACATAACCTATGGTCATCCTCCTACCATCTAAATCTATAGCCATGTCTACATCAACATATCCTTGTAAGGTAACATCTAAACCTTCATAGCAAAAATGTCTATTAATGGTCCCTCTCAAGTACCTAAGAATCTACTTGAATGCATCCCAATGCTCTTTTCCTAGATTGTTCAAAAACCTACTGACAACTACCACTGCATGAGCAATATCTAGTCTAGTGCACACCATAGCATAAATTAAACTTGCAATTGCTGAAGCATATGGCACTTTGGTCATGTAATTGATTTCATCTTGTGTTTTAGGACATTATTCCTTGATTAATTTGAAGTTCCCTCCTAAAGGTGTACTCACAGGGTTTTCATCTTGCATATTCAAACTGACTAACACCTTCTTGATGTATTCTTCTTGAGACAATGTTAATTTCCTATTTTTCTTGTCTCTTATTAATATCGTACTAAGGATTTGATTTACAACAGCCAAATCCTTCATTGTAAATGAATCTTTTAGTTTTATTTTCATCTCATTTATATCATGCATGTTAGACCCTACAATAAGCATGTCATATGCATAAAATAACAAGATAATATAGATGCCATTATCTAATTTCTTAAAGTAAACATAGTGGTCAAAATGAGATCTACTATAACCTTGTTTTATCATAAACATGTCAAATTTTAAATACCACTATTTTGGATCTTGTTTTAGGGCATACAAACTCTTCTTCAACCTGCACACCATTTTCTCCTTACTTTTGACTTCATATCCTTGTAGTTTCTCCATATATATTTCCTCTTCCAAATCATCATGAAGGAATGCAGACTTCACATCTAACTTTTCAAGGTGCAAATATTCTACTACTACCAAACTTAAAATAGTTCTTATAGAAGTCATTTTAACTATTATATAAAATATTTTGTCAAAGTCAATACCTTTTTTTTTGTAAACCCCTTTACAACAAGTCTGGCCTTATACCTCTTTTTTCCTCCATATTCTTCCTTCAACTTATAAACCCATTTTTTCTACAATGCTATTTTACCTACATGAAACTAAACCAAATCCCAAGTTTGATTATGTACCAAGCAGTTCATCTCCTCCTTCATGCCTTACTCCCACTTCTTTCAAATTTCTATCTGCATTGTTTCTTCATAGATTTCTGGCTCACGACCATCAGTCAATAATAAATAATAAAGTGAAGGAGAGTAATGTTCAAGGAGTCTACCTACTCTAGTAAATATTCTAACTACACTTCTAGGAGTTTGAGGTACTTGTTGTAGTTGTTGCACATTCTAATTTTTTGGCACTTTTAGAATTTCATTTCTAGTAATTTCATCAAGTATTACATATTCTATATTTGAATTTTCTTGTTTCTTTTCCTGTAACTGATCTCTATACATGACCTTTTCATTAAATATCACATCTCTACTCCTAATGATTTTGTGATTTTCAATATCCCATAAACTGTAACCAAAATCATTAACTCCATATCCAATAAAAGTAAATTTCTTGGATTTTGCCTCAAGCTTGGTTCTATTTTCTTTATCAATATGGATAAATGTTTCACAACTAAAAGTATTTAAAAAGGAATAATCTACTTTTTACTAATCCATACTTCCTCTTTAATGCCACTATCCAAAGGACTTGAAGGCCCTTTATTTATTAAGTAAACAATAGTATCCATATCATCTACCAAAAACTATAAGGGCAACCCTACATGCAATCTCATACTCCTTGCACACTCCATGATTGTCATGTTCATCCTCTTTGACACACCATTTTGTTGTGGTGTTATTGGAACCATCTTCTCTCTATAAATCCCATGGGATGAACAACAATTATCAAACTTCATGTTATAGTATTCACCTCCATTATCTGATCTAACACACTTTTACTTATTTCCTATCTCATCCTCAACCAAATCTTTCCATTTTTTCAAGGTATTAAAAACATTAGATTTCTTTCGTATGCCATAAACCCAAGTTTTTCTTATTGCATCATTAATAAAAGTAGCATAATAATAAAATCCACCAAGGGATGATACCTTGTTATTCGCCATACATGTGTATGCACAAGCTCTAACTTGTCATCCTTCTTTATCCTCCCAACTCTGAGAAATCTGACTCTCTTATGTTTTCCATACACAATTCTCACAAAAATCCAAATCCTCCTTCAAATCTGGCAACAAATTCTTTGAGCGAAAAACTTGCATCCCCTTATCACTCATGTGCCCAAGTCTATGGTGCCATAATTTTGTATCTACTTTTGTAGAATCTAAATAAATAAAAGAGTCAACATCACCATTAGATAAATACAATGTACCCACCTTCTCTCCTTTTACTATTACCAGTGATCCTTTAGTGACCTTCCATGAATTTTCTGTGAATGTAACTATGCAGCTCTCACTTCCTAGTTGCTCTAATGAAATTAGATTTCTTCTTAAATCAAGAACATGCCTCACCTATTTTAGCAAACCTTTATTTCCATTCTATAATTTTATCTGTATCTTACTCTTTCCTATAATTTTACAAGGTTCACCACCACCCAAATAAACGTATCCAAAATCACCTTGAACATAGTCTTGAAAATATTTTTTTATGGGGTGTACCATGAAATGAATCCCTTGAATATAACTCCCAAGAATCATTAAGTTTATCTAAATAAAGCATTAAATCATCATGTAACACATAACCTGCTACATTTTCTTCCTGGTTTTTATCTTTTTGTCTATTTCCTTGTTTTCCATTTTGAAACCAACAATCCTTTTTTAGGTGTCCTTTCTTCCCACAAATCTAGCACACTAATGTTCCTCTAGATTTATATCTACCCTTCTTAGACTTCCCATGATTTCATGGGCCCTTTCCTCTATCCTTTTGTCTTCCCCTATTCTCCATAGTCAAATCATTATCTAATATCTCACTTGTGCTTTTCCATCACATTTTCTCACTAAGGATAACACCAATAACATCATCAAAATTTAAAGTGTTTGAGCCAAAGATATAATTGCTCACAGCTATGACCAAGCCATACTAGCTTTCTATCAATGATCACAGAATCAAAAAATCCATAACCTCGTCATCAAAATTTACTCCTATAGAGCTTAACTTATTTGTGACCATGTTAAATTCATTTAAATGATCGATAATAGACCCACCTTCGACATTTCTAAATTAAATAAATGCTTCATAAGAAATACCTTATTAGAGGCTGAGGGTTTTTTATACACTCTATCTAATGTTTTTATCACATCTATTTTTGTCTTTTATTTTAAAATATTGAAGGCCACCGATGTTATCAAGCATATCCATATTGTTCTTAGTGTTTTTTTGTCAAGAACCTCTCAGTATTCATCCTTCATAGTCACTACTTCTTTATTATTCTACCCAATGGTAGGAAAAGATCCTTTTGATATAGATAGTCCTCCATTTGCATCTTCCATAGCTGGTAGTTTTGGCCATTAAACTTCTCAACCTTAAACTTGCCTTCTTCCACCATTGCTCCCACTCAAACCAAGAAACCTCTTTTCTTGGGAGTTTATCTACCAAATAAACCTTTGGCTCTAATACCAGTTGTTAGGAATATAGAATATAGAGCAATAATAATAAAATAAAGATAGAATTAAAATTTATAAAACATAACAAAATAAAGACATAGATTTAACATGGTTCACCCAATATAGGCTACATCCACACAAAAACTGTTAGTCCTTATTATTTAATCCAATAAATGAAGGGAAAAACCTACAATACATCCACTACAATATCCTCTTCACTCTCACATAATTCCACCTGATGAAAATGCCCTCATATCAAAGAATGGTTAAAAATTAGGTCAAAAATGCATTAAATTAATTTCTACCATTAGATATAAAACCTAATAGTAAATAATCTAGATTAACTATGAAATTATAATATTTTATAATGCATTTTTCACAAAAAAATTATTTGAGGGTGTTACCCTCAAACCCCCACTAGGGGAGATCCAAAATAGGTCATCACCCCCATGTACCCCCATGGCAACCATAGTGGGGGTGTTGCCCCCCACACCCTCCTATTAAGAACTGGGCATTGAAATAAAATTAGACTCCACTATCCAAAAATCTTCCACTTGGAGATTAATTATTGCAACTCAATTGCTACAAATCTTACTTGAAATTTTCTTTGAAATTTGACCCTAGCATATTTTTCATCTTCTTTTTTATCCTTGAAGACCTATTGAATTTGAACAACTCTCCAGCTTATCTTTAGTGGCTACCTTTTTTATCATATCTACAAGATTTTGACTCGTATAGATCTTTTCTAACTTTATTTCACCATCCTCCACAATTGAATGAATGAAGTAATACCTGAGTTGTATATGTTTGGTTCTTAAGTGGAATGTAGAGTTCTTTGCTAAATGAACTACACTCTAGCTAGCACTGTAAAACTTGCAATCTTCTTGTTTATGCCTCAACTCTTGCATGAACCATTACATACATATCATCTCCTTGCTAACTTATGTAGCTACAACATATTCTAACTTTTTATTTGACAAAGCAAGTATCTTCTACAATTTTGAAATCCAACTAAATTTTATGTCACCAATAGTGAATACATAACCTGTGGCATTCCTCCTACCATCTAAATCTCTTTCCATGTTTGCAACAACATATCCTTATAAGGTAACATCTATAAACCTTCATAGTAAAAATGTCTATTAGTGGTCCCTCTCAAGTAACTGAGAATCCACTTGACTACATCCCAATGCTCTTTTCCTAGATTATTCATAAACTAGCTGATAACTCCCACTGCATAAGCAATATCTGGTCTAGTGCACACCATAGCATACATTAAACTTCCAACTATTGAAGCATATGGCACTTTGTTCATGTAATTTATTTCTTCTTATGTTTTAGGACACTGTTCCTTTCTTAATTTGAAGTACCCTCCCAAAGGTGTACTCATAGGGTTTACATCTTGCATATTGAACCTGACTAATACCTTCATCATGTATTCTTCTTGAGACAATGCCAATTTCCTATTTTTCCTATCTTTGTTATTCTCATACCAAAGATTTGCTTTGCAGCACCCAAATCCTTCAATGTAAATGAATTTGATAGTTTTCTTTTTAGCTCATTTATATCATACATGTTAGACCTTACAATAATCATGTCATCTACATACAATAACAAGATAATATAGCTACCATTATCTAATCTATCAAAGTAAACACAGTGGTCAGAATGACATCTACTATAACCTTGTTCTATCATAAACATGTTAAATTTCAAATACCATGATTTTGGAGCTTGTTTTAGGCCATACAAACTCTTCTTCAACCTCCACACCATTTTTTCCTTACCTTTGACTTTGTATCCTTGTTTTTACTCCATATATATTTCTTCCTCCAAATCACCATGAAGGAATGCAGTTTTCACATCTAACTATTCAAAGTGCAAATCTTCTACTGCTACTAAACTTAAAACAATTCTTATAGAAGTCATCTTAACTACTAGAGAAAATATTTCATCAAATTCAATACCTTTCTTTTGTGAAAACCTCTTTACAAAAAATTTGGCCTTATACCTCTTTTTTCGTCCATCTCCTCTTTCATACCTTTCTCCCACTTCTTTCTAGTTTTTAACTGCATTACTTCTTCATAGCTTTCTAGCTTACCCCCATCAGTCAATAATAAATAATAAAGTGAAGGAGAGTAACATTCAAGGAGTCTACTTAATCTAGTAGATATTATAACTACACTTCTAGGAGTTTGAGATACTTTTTGTAGTTGTTACAAATTCTAATTTTTTGGCACTTTTAGAATTTCATTTCCAATAATTTCATCACTGCATATTTTATATTTAACTTCTCCTATTTATTTTCCTATAACTGATCTTTATACATGACCTTTTCATTAAAGATCACATATCTACTCCTAATAATTTTTTGATTTTCAATATCTCATAAATAGTAACCAAAATCATTAACTCCATATCCAATAAAAGTACATTTCTTGGCTTTTGCCTCAAGCTTGGTTCTATTTTCTTTATCAATATGGACAAATTCTTCACAACCAAAAGTCCTTAAAAAGGAATAATCTACCTTTTTACTTGTCCATGCTTCCTCTATAATGTCACCATCTAAAGGACTTGAAGGCCCTCTATTTATTAAGTAAATAGCAGTATCCGTAGCATCTATCCAAAACTAAAAGGGTAACCTTGCATGCAATCTCATGCTCCTTGCATGCTCCATGATTGTCCAGTTTATTCTTTCTAACACACCATTTTTTTGTGGTGTTTTTGGAACCATCTTCTCTCTACAAATCCCATGGGATGAACAGTAATTATCAAACTCCTTGTTATATTATTCACCTCCATTATCTGATCTAACACACTTTAACTCATTTCCTATCTCATTCTCAACCAAAGTTATCCATTTCTTAGAATTATCAAAAACATCAAATTTATTTCATATGCAATAAACCCAAGTTTTTCTAGTTACATCATCGATAAAAGTAACATAATAAGAAGAGCTACCAAGGGATGATACCTAAGCTCATCCCCATACATATGTATGCACAAGGTCTAACTTTTCATTCTTCTTTGTCCTCCTAACTCTAATAAATCTGACTCTCTTTTGTTTTCCACACACACAGTGCTCATAGAAATCCAAATCCACCTTCAAATCTAGCAATAAATTCTTTGAGTGAAGAACTTGCATCCCCTTCTCACTCATGTGCCCAAGTCTGTGGTGCCATAATTCTCTATCTACTTCTATAGAATCTAAATAAATAGAAAATTCAACATCACCATTATATAAATACAATGTACCTACCTTCTCTCATTTTTCTATTACCAGTGATCCTTTAGTGACCTTCCACAAATTTTTTATGAATGTAAATATGCAACTCTCACTTCCTAACTACCCTACTGATATTAGATTTCTTCTCAATTCAAAAACATGCATCGCCTCTTTTAGCAACCATTTTTTCTATTATGTAATTTTATCTATATCTTACCCTTTCCTACACTTTTATAGGGTTCACTATCACCCAAATAAACCTTCCCAAAATCACCTTGAACATAGCCTTAAAAATATTTTTTATGGGGTGTAGCATAAAATGAATCCCTTGAATCTAACACCTAAGAATCATTAATATTATCTAAATAAAGGATTAAATCATCTTATAACATCACCTGCTACATTTAATTCTTGGTTTTTATCTTGTTTTCCATCTTCTTGTTTTCCTTTTTAAAACCAACAATCTTTTTTCAAGTGTCCTTTCTTCTCACAAATCCAACACACCAATTTTCCTCTAGATTTAGATCTACCCTTCTTAGACTTTCCATGATTAATTGGGCCCTTTCCTCTATCCTTTTGTCTTTCCCTATTCTCCATAGTCAAAGCATTACCTGATGTCTCACCTATGCTTTTCCATTGCATTTCCTCACTAAGGATAACACTAATAACATCATCAAACTTTAAAGTGTTTGAGCTAGAGGTAGAATTGGTCACAACCATGACCAAGCCATTATAGCTTTCTGGCAATGAGCACAGAATCAAAATATCCTTAACCTCATCATCAAAATTTACTCCTATAGAGCTTAACTAATTTATGACCATATTAAATTCATTTAAATGGTCAGCAACAGACCCACCTTCTGACATTTCTAGATTAAATAAATGCTTCATAATAAATACCTTATTGGAGGCTAAGGGTTTTTCATACACTATATCTAATGCCTTTATCACATCCATTGTTGTCTTCTCTTTTGAAATATTGAAGGGCACTAATGCTACCAAGCACAGTCATATTATTCATAGTGCCTTTTTGTTAAGAACCTCCCAGTCTTCATCCTTCATAGTCATTAGCATCTTTGCTATTCCACCCAATGGTAGGAAAAGATCCTTCTAATATAGATAGTCCTCCATTTGCATCTTCCATAGCTGGTAGTTTTGGCCATTAAACTTTTCAACTTTAAACTTGCCTTCTTCTACTATTACTCCCACTCAAACCAGGAAACCTCTTTTCCTGTGAGTTTATCTACCAAATAAACCTTTGGCTCTAATACCATTTGTTATAAATATAGAATGTAAAGCAATAATAATGAAATAAACATAGAATTAGAATTTAAAAAATACATTAAAATAAAGACATATATTTAACGTGGTTCACCCAATATGGGCTACATTCACATAGAAACTACCAGTCCTTATTATTTAGATCAACAAATGAAGGTAAAAACCTACAATACATCCACTATAATATCCTCTTCACTCTCACACAACTTTTCCTAATTACAATGCCCTCATATCAAAGAAGAGTTACAAATTGAGGTAAAAATGTACTAACTTAATTTCTATCATTAGATCCAAAATCTAATAGTAAACGGTCTAGATTAACTACAAAATTACAATATTTTATAGTACATTTTTCATAAAATTTTGCTTCGAGGGTGTTACCCTAGAACCCCCACTAGGGGGGGTTCAAAAATAGGTCGCTACCCCACAAATCCCCATGGTGACCATAGTGGGGAGGCATTGCCCCCCATAACCCCCCTATCAGGAACTAGGAATTAAAATAAGATCAGGCTCTACCATCCAACATTCTCAAAGAGGAACAATTAATTTAGATGGTCCTTCAAAAAATAATTATAAAATTTTTGAATTTTTTTAGTTTTTAATTTTTGATATATTTTTGTATTTTTCATGTTTAACGCCATTCATTATGAATTTTGTACCCTAAATTGTCATCATATAACCTACTTGGTTATTATATTAAAATTCAAACTAGTTCACTTGATGTATTTTCTAACGCATATTACAGTTTCAAATTTTGGTCAACGAGCTAGGAAATATGACCCCTACACATGACACTACTAAAATAATGTCATCAACCTAAGTTAAACTATTTTTCCACTTATTTCCATTTTTTTCCACTTATAAAGTGGATAAATGTCATCTCCATATGAGATGACCTTTTAGTTCTCATTAAAAACCTTTAATTTACTATTTTTAGTAAATTTTTAGTTTCAACATTGTATAGTCATAAAATATATAACATGGAATGAAGAAGGCAGAGTTTAAGGCATACATCTCTCCTATAGAGATTTTTATTTTTTATATAATCTATTTTTCAATAAATATTTATTACTTAATATAGATTAGTTATATATATTTTAATTCTACTTCTATAACACATTAAAATCCATAGCTAATGTGTTGTCCACTGAATCAGATGTGTAATTTGAATCAACCTATAGAGCCAAAAAATATAAAAATGCATTCTAAAGTTATTTTATATATTAAAAAATAAATCCAAAAAAAATATTTTGGTTTTATTCTATCAATTAATTGATTATTATAAGCAAATTTCTAACATTGTATCCATTAGAAAACCAATTAAGGCATTAGAGTGTGCATTAATTTTCATGATATTATTAAAGCATATCTTAAAGGAAATTTTAAATACCCAACAATTGATATAATTTTTTATTCTACTACTGACATGATATTTTTTCTTTTGTGGATGGAATTTTTTGTTATAATCAAATTAAAATTAACCCAAGTGATCAACATAAAACTAACTTTACTACATCTTGGGGTATATATTATTATTTAAAACTAAACAATGTAGGTGTTCCTATTAAAGAGATGTCATATAAATATTTCATAATTATATGTGTGATATTATACAAGATTATGTAGATAACATCCTAAGAAAATAAAATAAAATATAAAGTCATGTGCACATGATTTATTAAACATCTTTGAAATATTAAGGCAATATAATGTACATCTAAATCTAAATAAATGTGTTTTTGATATGAATTATGGTAAATTATTGGGTTTCATTATTTTTTAGGAGAGGTATATAAATAGATCCAAAGAAATTAAATTTCATAGTTGAGATGTATCCTAAAAATCTTAAGCAATTTAGAAGCTTGCAAGGAAAAAATTGAACTATTTATCACCAAATTTACAGATAGATCTCAACTCTTTATGTATTTCTTAAGAACGATGTAAAATTAAAATAGGATGAACAATGTAAAAATATTTTGATGAAATTAAATATTACCTTTATAATCCTCTTATTATGATGACACTTGTCCTAGATAAATTGTTATTGATTTACATTTTTGTTATAAAACATCAATTAGGAAATTTACTTATGAAAAATTATGATGATAATAAGGAAAGTGAAATTTATTATATAAGTATAACTTTGATTGATTATTAAAAATAATTACAATCTATTAGAAAAAAATGCTTAATTGTAATGCTTGAAACTCAAAACATTGGACATTATATGCTCAATAATGAAACACGCATGATTTCTAAAGTTAATCATTTGAAATGTGTGATTTATGAACCTTATTTATGAAGTAGACCATCTAAGTGGGTTATAGTGTTAGTGGACTCTGACCTTTATTTTTTTATATAAACAAATAAAAATACTTGTTATTGTAGATCAATTATCACACCTCCTTTATTACATCATGTTCCTCTAGATGATAATTTTTTTGATGAATTTGTTATGAATATTGATGAAAATAAAAT
Organism: Torreya grandis; assembly: GCA_037957365.1. Taxonomy (NCBI): domain Eukaryota; kingdom Viridiplantae; phylum Streptophyta; class Pinopsida; order Cupressales; family Taxaceae; genus Torreya; species Torreya grandis. The sequence goes on from JARHVA010004526.1 coordinate 206,958, forward strand.
ATCGATTATGTATTTTAATGGTTATGAGTGTGTCTTCAATATTTGAGAAATAGTTGTTCTTATCACTCTTCAAGAATAAATTATTTCATTGGCATATATATTAATTTTTCATGTACTAAAAATATTGAACATGAGGCATTTATCTTGGGACCTCATATAGTAATAACATTGAAAAAAAGAATTATTAAAGTATGATGACTCCCATTTTGTGCTCAATCAAGTAATAGGTATTTATCAAACTAAATAATATAAGCTTATTCTTTATAGATATCTTGTGCAATGTTTGATTTCCCAATTTGATGTGTTTTAAATTGATAGCATTCCTAGAAATAATAATAAATATGTTGATGTTATGGATAGTGTTGCTTCTTTAGTCCCTATCTATATTCATAATGACCGTGTTATTTTCATTCTTAAAAGATTAGAACAATATACTACTCAGATAGAAATTATTTATTCTGTAGATATCTTTGCAATAAAAACTAACATGGAAAATTCAAAATGATACATAAATATTGACAATTATTTATTAGAATGAATTATTCTTTCATATTTATCAAATAAATATAGAAAAAGATAATAAGAGATGTAATTTAATATATTTTTTTGTGGAAAAAAATCATAATTGTATTCATTTAAGATTTAAATTAAATTTCATAGATGCTTAAAAGCATTCAATAAACCCTTTACCTATTTCATAAGGGATACAAAGAAAGGACCTTCATCCCCAATCTATTCTGCAAATAAAAGGAGAGAAAAAACAAAATAAATAAAACAACAAAGCTCACAACACCAAGAAAAATACAAAAGAAATAATCAAAAAAAGTCAAATCTAAATATAGGCACTCAGATCCATAGTCTAAAGCTTCCATGCCTCCACCAAAGGGAAGACCATCAATCAGCACCAATATTATAAGGCATATGCCAAAAAACCATCCATACACATACAAGCCAAAAATGCACAGCAGTTATCCAAAATTGATAAGGAAAAGGAACTTAGAGGAAAGTAAAATGAGTAATAGAGGATTGCATGCCAAAATGATCTTCCATAATAATCTATTCTTCTCTATTCATACCAAGACCCTCCTTTGATAGTCAATCAGCTAGTATATTCCTTTCATGGTAAATATAGCATAACGTAAGAGAAAGAAACCTATTTTGGATACCACATACCTCATTAAAAAGAGGTTGAAGTGTGAATTTTATTAACACATATTCCTTCCTAAGCCATTTGATCACCAATAAGGAGTCTCCAAAAACCTGAATATGTGTCAATCCATGATCAAAATCCATTGTGAGAAGTAATTTTAGGGCCATTAATTCAAAAAAAATGTTTGTGCCTTAACCAATCCTAGATTTATATATAATTGCATGTGTATCAGAAAAAAATAGAATACCACTAGATCCACCCATTGGTTGTTCTCCCTAAGAGGCCCCATCAAAGAAAGAATAGGCTCATCACCTATCAATAACTTATTCCACAATATATGTTGGAGCTTTGGAAATCACCATTGTTTTGTATAAATTGGAAATGTTCAGGCCTTAGATAACATATTACATTGGATGGTTGTCTCTATATTCAAAAATCTTAGCATTCCTCACCAACCATATACCCCATGCCATAAGTAACAGGAGTGCCCCATAATTTTTACAAGATGCATTATCACACCATTTTTTTAAACCCACCTCTATAGTGTCCCCATGCCATACATGTCTCAATCTATTAATGACTTTGATTTCCAGTCAAATCTTCTTGGAAAAATCACACTCTATAATTAGATGATAATTAGTTTCCTCATTTTTCTTGCACAATACACACCATCCTGGGTTGTATGTGTTTCTCTTTTGTAGAATGTCCCATGTAAGAGCCTTTTTGTTTAATAATAACCACATAAAAATGAGAGTCTTAGATGGACATTTGAAGCTCCAAACCTTTTTCCACCACCATTTTTGCATTGGTACAAACTCTTCACTAGTAAGAGGCTTATAGCCATCCTTTGGTGTCTAAATCCTAGCTAGATTTAGAGACCAAATCATTTGATCATCCTCCTCCTTTAACCTCACAAAAATAGTTCTAATTTTTTCCACATACAAATCCCATAATTCAACATCTTCCTCCTTGAAGCTTGGTTGCCTCCTTGAATACCATGCTTGTTGCCATAAATTTTTTTGTTTAAGTCAACCACCTGAGAGAGATTGTAGAAAACCCTAGTTCTCAAATCTAAAATGATATTATTTAAAAGCCTAAAATCAACACCACGCCAAATCTAAGGATCCACACCAATTTTTATCCTAGTTCCCCTACCAGTTTTCCATATAATCTAGTTACCAACTAAAGGAAAAGATAAAACAACATCTATCCATATGATAGAGGCATTGAAAAAGCCCTTAATAGGATTTCTTATCTAATCATCAATAGTTTTAGGGGAAATATATTTTTCAATCATCACATGAGCCCATAAACCAATACCATATAATAGATGTCAAACACATTTAGCAGCCAAAGCTTTTGAAAATAAGAAAATGTTCTTAACTCCCCAACCTCCTTGAGCTTTTGTTGTTACAATCTTTTTTCCATTTTACCAATGGAATACCCTTTTTATATCTACTCCCAGTCCAAAGAAACCTAAAACATAACCTTCTAATAGCCTCTAAAATACCTTTAGGAATCCATGAAAGAGACATCCAAAATATAAGAATGGCCTCAAGAATAGCCTTGATCAAGACCAAATGCCCTCCTCTAGATAACCAGTGATGACACCATAAATTGATTTTTTTTCCACTTTGGATATCAGCCATTGCCAGTCTTTTTTTAGATGGTTATTAAGCTTAAGGATAAATCCTAGGTACTTGATACCTCTCTCCAAATCCATTTGTTGAAAAGGAAAAAGTGCAGATATATAGACTTATTCCTCATCAGATATCCCATAAAAAGAAATGGTTGACTTATCCATACTAGTTAGAATGTAGAAAAGATCTATAAGATCTTTGAGTCTAGCATCCTCCCTCCTACATCCATCATAGAAGATTAGTATATCATCAAAAAAAGGAAGATGAGCCAATAGGAATGAATTATTCACTTTGATTCTTTTGATGTTTTCAATCCTAAGAGCTTCCTTTAATACCCTGCTTAGTCCCTTAACCACTAGAAGAAATAATAAAGGAGAAAGTGGGTATCCCTACCTCAACCCCCTTTTTGATTTAAAAAAATGGGTTATATCCCCATTAATCAGAATAGAGAAAGAGATCGAAATGACATAGCTCATCACCCAAGTGACAAAACATGCAAAAAATCCCAAATTAATTAACATTAATCAAAGGTAGATCCAAGTGACTCTATCATATGCCTTTGAGAGATCCACCTTAACAACCAAAGCCTTAAGCTTCTTCACTTTGATAGAATGTAACCCTTCTTATGCAACCCCAATAGCTTCATGTATCTACCTCCCCTCTAAAAATCCAAATTTCTCCCTAAAAATTTGATTAGATAAAATCACCTTTAACCTCCTAGATATGATCATAGAGATGATTTTATAAATGCAATTACATAGGGAAATAGGCTTGTAATGTTCAAAAGAAGAGGGGTTATCAGATTTTGGAATCAGTGAAATAAACGTAGCATTAAAGGCTATCAATATTCTTCCATTAGCTCTAGACTCCTCTATGACTTTCCTTAAATTTCACTTTAATGAAATCAAAACAACCCAAAAAATTCCACTGGGAGCCCATCAAGACCAAGATTCTTATCTTTTTGAAAGCTCTAAAGAATAGTAAGTAATTCATCTCTTCCCACCTACTCCATTAAGTTTATGTTATCATTAGGGTCCGCAAAACTATGAAAGGAAGTAGATAATCTTAAAACCTCATTGATAGTATCTCTTCTCTCTGAAGTGAACATAGTAGTAAAAAATTCCACAACTTCACATGCAATATCTTTGAAACTAGTTGCCAAAGAGCCATCAAATTTTTCAATCCTCCAAATAGTATTTATATTTTTCCTATAGTTGGCATACTGTTGAAAAACCTTAGATTTGTTATCCTTAGCTTAAAGCCACAAAGCCCTACTTTTCAGCCTCCAGGGTTTTTATTTATCCTAAAGAAGGGTCCTCTTCTTATCTTCCAATTTTTCACCTCCAATTTCACATCCTCTAAAAGATAACCAAACCCTTCACTCTTATACAAGGAGTATAATTGTTCCTCCACTTTAGTAATCAACCTCTCATCTTTAATATTTTGGATATTATCCCAAGCAATGGATGCTTGTTTGGCCCTTTTGAGGTTAAGTTCAAATTTAATAGAAGCTAATTCCCTAGAAGAACCATCAAAAGAATTCCAATTATCTTTTAGAATCTTGAGAAGATCCTCCTCCATCTATTTAGACTTTAATTTGAAAGGACTAGAGGTTTTTTCTCAGCAGGATCTAATTCCATGATAACTAGAGAATGATCATATTCCTCTCCAAATGAAACCCACCATCTTATTCTACTGGCTTCATCTCAAAAGATATCTAAAATCAGAAACTGTTCTAGTCTTTTAACAATTATATCATTTCCAACTCTCATATTTCTCTAAGTAAGGGAGAGTTTTATCGACTCAACATCTATAAAACCAACTTCTTCCAATTTTCTAAGAAAATAATCTGAAAGTCTATCAATATGAGGAGCAAGACCCCAAATTTTTAAGGTGTCCAAGGATAAATTGAGGGCCCCACCCAATATAATCAAACCCTCATAGAGCCAACTCATACTAAAAATTTTATCCCAATACTCCACTCTATCCGTATAGGGCCCATAAATGTTCAAAAAAGTTAACTTTTTCCCAAAGTCATTGGAAATTAATGCAATCCCCAATCTAAAAGAAAAAGATCAATCATTTGAACAAAAAAAATACTAAGATCTCCAACTAGTAATCAAACCCCCTAACCTTCCCCTAGCATCAACATATGTGAAAACCCATCCCCCCCAAAAGCCTTTCTAGTTCATTCACAATTTTCCCACCCTCAGACATAGTTTCTTGTAGCATAATTACATCAAGATTTTGAACAGTAATCAGCCTGTTTAGTGCCAATTTATTTGAGGAATTAACTAAAACTCTATAGTTTAAGGTTAGCATAATCATTTAACATCCTCCATTGGGGCATTACTCTAAGAACCCCCTCTAGTGATAATTATTTACCAGTTAATATCTCATTACATGCATGTTTTTGAGATATAGAAAAAGAAGATTTATTGCCTTTAATAGATTTTTTGAGCTTTTTTCCTCCACACATCCTAATCCTCCTTCCACCCCACCAGCAAAAAATAATCTCCCTTTGTTCTTAGAATGTAGATTATATTTTGAGGCCTCACCCCTCCTTGCATCAATATAGGACACCACTTCTTCCTTATCTATAGTGGGAGTTATGTAATCCTTACCATGCCTTTCAATCAGACTCAAGATATGATTCTTAGTGGATTTATAAGATATATTAATACTAGAAAGACCTTTGAGGAAATCCTCTTGCCCTTCCAATCCTGATCTACTAAATGTATCTCCAAGAGATCCAAAGTAAAAGTAAACCTCCTTTAGGGAAAGATTTAAGGCATCCTTATTTTTTATAGATTTAACAATATTTCCTTCTATAAATCCTTCTATATCAGTCACTAATTGTGATCCATAACGAAAAACATCTAGTGACACCATTTCCTTAGCATATTATGGACTTCCCAAAGGAGCCTTTCACCACCAAGGTTCCTCCACTTGCCCCTCTAACATTTTAATAGAGCTTATATCCCTTATATAGATATATGATTTCCCCTTTCCAACTATCTTATCCACCATATTCATCTGCTCTCTACCAACCATCTCACTTGAATTCTTATAGTCCCAAGTTTGTTTCCATTGAGATAGCTTTCAATCAATCACTAAATGGCCATATGAGTGACACCTCATCTAATGAAAAGGAACTCTTTCATATTCTATAATATGTTCATATTCTCAAATTTCCTTTTTTTATTGAAATTGTCTCAACTAGACCCTCCCTGAGATCTAACCCCACTAAAATACAAGCCAAATTCATTAATCATATACGTCTAAAAGATATATCATCTTCAAAAAAATAATTTGAAAGAATTTTTAATTTCCTTAAAAATGTCATCAAACCAAAAAATAATAGGTAGGCATGGCAGATTAACCCAAATTAGAATACAGTCCATTCTCTTTGTCTTTACATCAAAAAAGGTAACCATCATTTGATAATTAATGTTTGTACTCCCCATTTCCATCATCAATTTAATACCTTCTCAACATCCTGAGAAGAGTGACACACAAAAGCCAACCATCCCTGAGTAAGCACAAAAAAAATTTGCAAGTAACCCAAGAAAGGTTCCAAATATTCTGTTAACCATGCCTTTAATTGTTTTCCCCCATTTGCATCCCTTTAAACTTTCCTATAAGAGTAAAACATACCATATATAAAACCTCATGCATATGAACATCCTCCCACAACAACAGATTGGTTGGATCCTTTTTCCTTTTGACACATTTCTAATGTTTATGTGAACCATACAACTCACCCTCAGATATAGGTTTAAAATTTATATAATCCTTCTTTTAGTAAGAATTTTGATCCAAAATCTCAAAAATTGGAGAAATAATAGTATGCCTACCAATGTTCCCACTCATAAGTTCATAATCCAGGGATGAATTAATGAGACTGTTCTTAGAATACAAGGAATTTTCATATATTGGGTCTCTAAACCAAGAAACACACCACTCATCTAAAGTCAAAAAATATCTAACACAATCTATAGGGAGGGTGTTCCAAACCTCATTCAAGTCTATGGATTGGGTTATCTAAGATCATAGGTCATCAACATACTCTAAATTATAGTGAGTAGTATTTGTGTGCTCCTCTTTAGCATGATTAAAGTCACCCAATTCAGAAACACCATAGAAAAAAACACTCAAGTTACTTTTTAATGTAAGACCTATCTCTCTAAAGTTCCTATGTATTTGCATGATATTTTTTCTATTACCAGTAATAGCCTCTCCTACATTCTTAATAGTATTATTCACTTTGGAATCTCATTCAAAAAATTGTTTTTCCATTCCACCATGAAGTTATAATTTACTTAGCTTGATCCATATCTGAAAACCCTCCAATAAGTCTTCCAAAAAAATATACCAATTCTTCATCCATCAAAATCTAACAGCTCCTCTCAAAACACCCAAAAAAACATCAAGCCTCTAAAAATTTGATCAAAACTGTGGTCTCCTAAAATTAGGCAGTAGAGAAGTTTTTGATAATTGCCCTCTAATATAACTACACTGAGTCAATTATGCACTTAATCCCTATAATTCAAGACCAATCCAAAGCCTTTGAACCCAAAAATAATAGTTCCTAAACTCCCCAAAGTCATTAAAACTGACAAACTATTCACCTGCACTTTGGAAGACTTCTCCTACCTAATAGACATTTTGTCAAACACTTCACCTCAAAACAAAGATCCTTCTCATACCAAATAGACATATTGTCAAATAAATTTACCAACAGCCTTTTGAAATAAAGTGTAGACACCTGTAAACAAACCCATTTATCAATAAATGTTAATATTGAAATATATTACTATCCCCATAAAAATCAAAAATCATCAAGTGTATGTCCACCCACAAGACTTAGAGTGCATCCGTCATAGTAGGAGTAGGCCACACAACTCAAACACAAAAACTAAAGCACAATAAATTTATCACATGAATGTCACCACATCAAGTGAAAACCCTAAATGATGGTGAAAATATTTGTGTTTTACTTTAACTAAACACACCTGCCAATTCATAGTTACCCTCATTTTTACAATTTACCACTAATCTATTTTACCCTAATCTTTTTGTCTCCCATTGTTAACTTTTTAGAATATAAAAGCTCTGATGGTGACCCTCAATTTCTATAAGGATGACCTGGTTAAATAAATTTTTTCACATTATATAGATTCGTATCCCCCCTCATCAGTCATTACCTTCTGATATACACAGCTCATACATCAAGGGTTTGAAAGTTTTTTGAAGAAGATTTGTAGAGTTATAGAAGAAAAAATATTGCATTAAATATAAAAACCTAAGATTTGTATTTGTATCCCTACAAACTCATGACATCCTCTCCATCACAAAGTGTCAAATATAAAAAATAAGTTATTCATTTAAATTAATGCATGTCAAAGTTAAGATTTACTGATTTTAACATGTCTTATATTTACATATCATTCCTGGTAAAATATATGCGCATTAGTATGGGGTGCTCATCCCATCCTTGTTTTTGGTTATCATATCCTTTGTATTCATGTAGTTTAATATGTTATTATTGGATATTTCATTTTTAAAATATCTTGTGATAGGAAATTTCTTATATATTTTGGATGTGATAAAGTGATAAATATTTACAATTAAGATTTCCTAATAAAATTGGGTTTTAATAAGGATATTATTCACATATTAAAGCAACATATACATGGTTTTGACAACACTCCAAATCAAATATTGGGAATTATCACATTATATTTTCTACTTGGCTTAAAAATGGTACATACTATTTTTCAAGTCATACCTGGTCAGTTGTAATATAATATACTCTTAGGTCAACATTGGATTCATGTAATGGAATATATATCTTCTACATATCATAAATTCATTAAATTTTTCCATGATACACATAAGTATACAATTTTAGCTAATGATGCACCTTTTCACTATTACAAAATGACTCAATCACAAACTAATAAGGTCTCCATTATACCACCTAAACAACCAATTCCAATGGCATAAATGCATTTTAATCAAGTAATGTAAATGATACCTCACAAAGTGCTTAAATTCTAAATCAAATAAAGGAGCCTATCGAAAAAAAATGCCAAATGTGCAACTTCTTAAGTAAATAGAGGAGCTTATCAAGGAAGCTATGCCAAAAGTACAAAATCTTAAGTATATAGAAGAACCTATATGTAGATACTACAATATGATTTATATAATACCTCAATATTGTACACTTGGAAAATACATATCATTGCAATACCTTTTAGTTCTAGACCTTCCCATTGCCAAAACAATCATGTTCACTATCTCTTTATGTCTAATTGCTTATCTCTTAGTCTGACCATTGTTATTATGATTACCAAGCCTTATATATCTTGAAAAATACTTTAAACATGATTATTATCCTTTACTACTATTTTTGACCTCTACCTATTTTCTATCTCTTTAGACACTTACATCTTGGGTAGACTCATGTCGACACAAGTGTCCATTTTCCTACAAAGTGTCCAGTGCTCAAAAGTCATCCAATTTTAAAAATAAATGTATCCAAAGGGTCAACCTAAAGGATTTAAGTGATATATATCTAAAATGGATTGATGTATATATAATATTAATCCTCATTCATTCCTAACATGGCAATCACATACAACTCACAAGGAAATATACCAAGATGCACTCAATCAAGAATTCAAGTGAGAAAATCTGCTCTATTTATCCATATTTCCATATCAATCATAGGAGAAGTTTTTATACAAGTATGAAGAATTCAAAGATCAGACTATGAACCATATTTTCTAAGTTACAAGATAGATCACTACATGTCTTTGATTATCACATATTGCACTCTTGTGCACACATAAGCCAACACGTAGGGGAAAATTATATCAATATGAAGCCCTCTTTGAAGTATTGGCTATATAAACATTGCCTATTAATAGAGGGATATTTATGGTTATCTTGATGTTGTAATCCCACAAACCTATTTTTACCATAGTCATTCTAGGAGTAAAGAGATAGGGTTTGATTATTTAAAAAATATAAATAGCATGTTCACATGATATGAATACATCATAATAAAGGTGATAGAAAACCTAGAAGGTTTCAGTTGTTTCATCCAAATCTAGTTATTATTTTATTCAAGACACTTGCAGTAGAGTTAGACACCTTAATTGACATAACTATCCAAATCTAACACAAGCATCTGAGGCCATAGAAATAATATTCCCATGATCTAATGACTATTCTAGGATCATCTTCCATTCCACTTTTAGCATGTTCTTACCCAAACTTGCATGTGCACATTAAACCATTTAAGTATCATTTATTTCTAATTATTGTAATATCTATCAATAATTATAATTTACTATTTTTAGCAATCTTAGTTGTATAAATTTAGAATATTATTTGTCTAATTTTTCTATTAATTGGCTTGCTCATTATATTAGATCACCACCCTTGTGTAAAATCTAATCTAATTTTCTTAACGTAGATAACCACATATCTAAAATGTAGGGTTAAACATTTTGTGAACCTAAATTTTGTGTCTCTTTATGAAAATCCCAACTTCACCCTCCTGAGGTTTCTCATTGTAGGTTTTTTCTAGATTTATTCTATTATTTATATGCAACCTACGCATAGCCCTAGATTAGCTGGGGTTTTTATTAAACGCTTGGATCTTCCTCTTGTCCTAATTAACATAGCTCAAACACATGAAGGATAAAATATTATGCATAATATAAGTGCCAATAATTAAAATGGAAAAAAAATTGAAGAGGTTATCATAGAATAAAATTTTGATAATGAAAACAATTAGTCTAATGAAAATAATCAACATGAATAAATAGATCAAGATTAAGTGTAAGTTATTGCTCTATTTTGAGAATATATCTATCAAATCTCTGAAGATCTTGATGAGATCCTAAAAACCATTTTTGAAACTAAAAAATCAAAAATCATAGATGAATAACCATAATCATTTATTGATGATGATATTAGAGCCATGGTATATCCCCATATTCCAATAACCCTCCCGTTGATCACAACATCACTTCATACATATAATGGGGGAATGGGTTATGTATTTACACCATTGTCCCCCAAAACAAATCTTATTATTGCTACATCCTCCATGGGAAACACTGGCACTTCAACCTAATTACCTATTTCAATGCCTATATGAACTAAAACCATGGGTACACCTCCTTTGGTGGCTTCTCAAACTTCCAATATTAGTAATCAAAATGTACAAGATCTTATCCAAACTTTGAATATTTTACAAGCTAAGGTTACTAATATTAAGAAAAATTATATGCAGTCACCTTATGTTATTGATTCAGAATAGGTGTTACATAACCTTATTTCACTTGAGATATATTTTCACCCTTATCGAATTGGTTTTGTTGCACCTAAGTTCAAATTTTATGATGGAAAGGGTGATACCAAATAACATCTATAATATTTACATGTGTTATGTCTTGATTATGCCTCCAATGATCAACTTTTAACTAAACTATTTTCAAGAAGCCTCAAGGACTATACTCTAAGGTGGTTATATGATTTACCAACCCAATTAGTAAAAGCATTCAAACTTCTTGTGGATCAATTTTTAGCATACTTCTCTATCAACATTATTTAAAAGTTATCTTATACCCAATTTTTAAAGATCAAACAAAGAACCAATGAACCTATCAATGAATATATCTTGAGGTACAAGACAATGTTGGCCAAAATGATAAATCAAATGGTAAATATAGAGCTTAAAGACATCTTCAATCAAAGTTTGCTTACCTCATTACATGAGTCCATTATTTTAAAAATGTTTAAATCTTTTGATGACTTATGCCATATTTTTTGAGATCATGAAATTAAAATTATTTCATTGAAAAATCTTAAGTATGTAGTAAACACACTGACTACATCAAATACAAAGTTTCATATAAAATAAATATACAAGGTAAAACATATAGAACCTAAAATGGAAATAACTATAACTATTAATGTAGTGTCACAAAAACCTAATCAACTTGTCTTATCTAATGTACCAAGGAGATAATTTACATGATTACCTAAGTCTCAAACTTTGCCACTTAATAAGTTTATAGATTATCATCTTATATCTCTCCCTCCTCCCATAGAGGTTGATATGAGTAGACCTATACCTTATAGATATGATGATGATGGTTATTGTGACTATCACTATGTCCCTAATCATTCTACTAACTAATATTATACCTTAAAGCATAAGATCCAAGACCTTGATCAACAATAACTTATATTTGATGATCCTCTAAAATATTTGGGGTCATAACCTGGTGACCATCAGAACCAAAAATATTTAGTGATCCATTACAAGATCATTCATAGAAAAATATGAAAGTACAAATGGCATATAATTCATTCCTCCTACACCATATTTTGGGCACATAGATTTTTGGTACTTATACATGACATATACCTTCTATGGTTCAGATACCCTTTATTACTTTTAATGACAATGAGATTGTGGATGATGAATCAAATATTCACTCATTATTTATTGAAGCATATCTTAATCACCATCCTATTCACAGTTTCATGATCGGTGATGGTGCTAGTGAAATTTTTTGCACTATGACATTACTTGTACATTTGGGATATACATGATGATTTGTAACCTTAGACCAAATGCTTAGAGTATTTTATGGGACTTCAAAACAAATTATAGGTCAGAGCATTCAATGGGATTTTACAACATGTGGTCACTACCTTCTCAATTATACCATACATAGGATTCTTTGATATGTTATTAGGATGACCTTGGATACATAAACTTTGTGTAATACCTTCTCCTATGCATGGGTGTATTAAATACATTCATACCAATAGGTTAATCATAGTTCTTGGAATTCCATCTGAACATCCACTTGAACAAGATAATTTTATTCCAAGATAAATAATTATCAAACCTACTAAGATTAGTCCTTTGTGGAAGGGTAATCACTAGAAAATCTCCTTTCTTAGACAACCCATACTCAAGATACCATTACATCAGAGATACACAGTAGATTCTAAAGAATCCTCCTCTACTAATACACAACATACTCAGTTATCTAGAGTAACTTCACATGGTCCAATTATATCTACTTACAATAAACTATAGGACACAAAACAATGGGTTCCATGAACCTATACTCCTTTAATTACCTCTTCGATACCACAGAGTCCTAAGATACATATGTAGAGTATCATAAAGCCTCTAACACAAGATATTACACCTATACATGCTCCTCAAAAGTACCAACATTTTTTAATACTATATTTAGAGTTCAAATGACTTCCAGATGAACATCCCTTAGATGGGACAATTGGCTAGACTTTTCCTTCCTCAAATATCCAAAAATACAAAAACATTCAAAAAAAAGAAAATATACCCAAAAAAATATAGCATGCTCCTAGTTGTACTATTTATTATACATATGTTGTTTTCTCCATGTTATTAGATAACATATTATTCCTTTTAATATATACACATGTGTTTCACACTTTATTTTTAGTGTGATACAGGCATACCCAGATACATGATATATGCACATATAGATGTTAGGCCTTCCCTCTACTCATGTCATAAGTATGTTGGGGGTATCTACTTATTTAGTCATGATACACTCAGGTTATATTATTTTATGATCACTTTACATTATCATGTTTGATCTTATATACCTACACGTGTCTATATCCATGCTTATACATTTCACAGTGTACATGATATACTATGTACTTAACATTTCTTATAAACACACATTTTTAGGAACTAGTATGTTATTTTTTCATGTTGGCTGCCTATATTCCATGCTTTTATTTATGCACTTCCTTGAGTGTGTTCCTTACTTATTTTGTTTGCATTGTATTTCATATTAGATTATTTGAATATGCTCCATTGATTATGTCTCATGTGCCTTTTTTTACCTATTTGGACATTTTAATATGTCATTATTTATTGTAAGGATATTTGAATATGTCATTCTATGTTTTGTGGACATTTGACTAAATCATATCCCTTAGATTGTGCAACATTTGAACATGTCTTTGTATGAGGTTTCCTTAAATCATTTTATTTTCCTTTATTTTTATTGATCTTGTGTGTGTACTTGATTGTTTTTTGAGTTTGTATTGTTACTCTCTACATATTTCCATGATTTCTATCATGCATATTAGGACTTGATGTGATCACATACTTTGTGCCTCAATGTTATATCTACCTAGACATGTTATTCATATATGTCACATGATCCAGACATAGCTTATACAATTATCTTATCCTTTTGAGGTAAGGTAACTACCAAATTTTACTTCCCCTCACCTTAAAATAGGGGGCATATCAGTGGGAAAATGTCATAAAGTCATGACTTCCACATTTTCATAGTTCCATATTATAGTGGGAGCATGTCAAAAGGGATGACCTCTAAACTTATTTAGTACTCATCATCTCTAGATTGTAGTGTGGGCATGTTATGAAAACATGTTCTCCGCATTTATATCAGTTCTTAAATTCTCTAGATTCAGTGGGGGCATGTTATATAAACATGTTCTTCACACTTACACCAATTTTAAATTCATCAGATTTCACAGTTATATGATTCAAATACATATTTGTGGAAACATTATATACATTGGTATTATTATTATACCTATATTTTATCTTGAGACATATATGAGGTATATATTTTATGAAAAGGGCACCTAAAATTTCAAAATGTATAACAACCCTGCTAGGTTAGACATGAAAAATATGTGAATAAATTTTTTTTACTAAACACATATACCAAATATAGATTTCACCATGAGAATCTATAGAGACCAAAATAATTACACAAGGAGACAATAATAACAAGCATAATACATCACATAATATTTATTTCTAATATCATGAGAGTACATGTTAAAAAGAGAATATAAAAAGAATTCTATTAACTCAGCTACAATTACTACAAGTCTATAGCTACTACTATTGATTTACAATAACAAGTAATTAAAACTCAATGATAAATACAATACAATATAATGTACATATAGATATATGGCTCTCCGGAGCATGAGTTCTCTGAACTCTCTAGTATCTATGGTAATCTCAAGTGTCATCTCAATAGTAGCACTATTATGGGGAAGGAGAGCATCATCTGAGCATTTTTTCACACCAACTATGGACCAATGATCCCCCACACTAATCTCATTAGAATATAGCCCTCCTTTCATAGATGAGTAGATAGTGATGGTGCAGGAATCTAGAAAGACTAACAAATACCCATGTGTTGTATGATTCTAAACTAAACATGCAATGTATCATAGAAATCCATTCTATTTCAATATATCACACTAACATGTGAACCACACTCATGAAATTATAATGTGTCACTAAACATACTTTAGCCTAAAGCTTTAAAAATAATAAATGATAATGATCTAGATCAATCAATTTCATACACACCACTTGATCAGACTGCCTTCATATAACATTGCAATGCCAGTAAGCTAGTGAAGTATACCTCACTCCTTACTCTGGATTAGCAATGTAGATTGGTCAAATATAAATTTAACCACATTATTCATAAATTTACTCATCATATAGCATGTTATACATAGGAGCAAAAATAGAATACATTAAGTTTGTCTAACATATGCATGAATATTTCATTATATTCTATCCCATACTAGAAATAATGATTACAAATATACCACCTGGATAAACTTAAAATTTATCTATACAATTTAAATAATATAATTTTTTTCCATTTATCTACACCTTATGGAAACCCATGTTATCATAGTTCAGTGTTCTAAGACTTGACTACCAATTTTCCACAATCAATCATATAAAGTAGTCTCAAATACACAAAAATATAAGTGTTACACACACACACACACACACACACATAATAAATCAAACATCATTCCCACATAACACAATAACATGTCAACATAATATTTGTTAAATTCTTAGAGTTTTCATGCAATCATACACAAGTCTACCAACTGTAAAAACACATGCTATTCATAGCAAATACTAGTAGATATATAATATACACACAAATGTAAATATGAGTTAGGTGTAATAACTACAGTAAGTACCATTTGGGTATAATATATCTCTCTATTGTATCACCCTATGATATCTCATACTATCATAGGTTCCCAACTACATGATAACACACAAATTAAACTTCTAATTTTTAAGACTCAAGTGATTTATAATAATAAGCATACAATAAACAGTTATACCTCCCAATAAAACATACCAAAGTATCACAATATATAAACATGTATCACAATGCACCATTAAGTACTAATTGTAACTAAGTGATCATACATATCAATACACTCATAATATGTAATGCACACAAGTATTCCATCCTAAATATATATGACTAATAGCCATTCACATTACTAATAGTGAGTCAGATAACCCGTTATCCTATTGAATCATTTTCTCCTAAGAGATTATCCCAAAGTTTATAGTTCCTGATTCCTATGAAGCTTAATGACTTATTTGAATCATCTAATAAATTATAGGTATAATCTCTAAATATCAATACTTGCACATCCTAATATGCACCACATGTAAATATTCTAATGTTATGCAATATCTAAACCATGGTTTAGCATTTTAGTTATAACTAATGAGCATAAAAATCAACAAATGAAGTAGCTATAAATACAAGAAACATACTTTTCATACCACAACTAGAAGAATCAAAACTTTATTTTCCCAAAACACAAGTAATCTAGTTTCAGAACCAATTTATATTTGGGGGTTTACAAGAAATCATTTACTAAACTAGCCTTAATCAATCCTTTAATATTTTACCCAAGAATTTTATTTAAAGGAATCTACATTGGGTTTTGACTACACTATAAGTCATAAACATTAAAATTGATATATTGTCAAATTTTTGTATAACTTTCCAATAAATAAGAGATTTTAAAGCTCATTCAGGTTTAATTCTCCATAGAGTATAATTATGTTCAACCATTCGACTCTAAGGTTAATCCACTCTACATTTGACAATAGATTATTTAATTAATCAACTTCTAATCTAATGATAATCCATAACTTGTTAAATTAGATACATAATCTGTATTCTCCACTAGGAGTGTTTACCTATGGTTTTTGAAGGAATTTTTGAAAGATCTAAACATCGGTTTATGTTTTTGACTATTTATAAAACTCATTCAGTTTCTATTCCACCACATAAATAAGTCATAATATTTGTATTATGTTTAAATACATCATTTAGCATTACCTGATGTCCAGATAAAAGAAACATGTTTATTTCTCATTTAATAAATTATGTTCATGGTTTGGGATTGGACCAAAATAAATAATAATATATTTTTTGAAATAAATAATTATTATTTTTTGAAATAAATAATAATTATGTTTTGAAATAAATAATAATTATTTTCTGAAATAAATAATAATTATTTTCTGAAATAATCAATAATATATTTTCTGAAATAGGTAACAATATATTTTTTTGAAATATATAATAATATATTTTTTCTTGTAAATGGATAACAATATATTTCTCCAGAATATATAATAATATATTTTTCTAAAAATACCTAAAAATATATTTTTTGAAATATATAATAATTATTTTTATTGAAATAGATAACAATCGCCAGTAATTATAATAATCCATTTAAGTGCAGTGCCATTTATATGTTTGGGCAATCAAGATAAGATATGACCCATATAATCTCTCTAAAAGCTCAATATGCAGGGAAAAAGATAGTGCCTAGATAGAATTAAATAATCTTGATCATTATTGAGCCATTATATGGTTGGAAAAATAAAACTTAGCAACTCTTAAATAAATAAATAAATAAACCTTTATAAATTTAAATACTAGCTATATGGCTGAATAACCATGGTTGGGAAACGCCTTCTTGCATGTCATATTAAGAGCATTTAATTAATATATTTTTATTTATCCACATTTTTCAGTTTGCTTGAGAGAAGGGAAAATGAAGGAATGGCACCATAGCTGAGTAAAGAGACCAAAAATATATTTTTTCAATCATATAGTTGAGCAGGCTTAGATGGGATGACACTTTACAATAGTAGTAAAAATAATAAACGCAAAGCAAGTAAATGTATATATTATCATCTACCTCAGTTGCTATAAAAATAGTGCTAAGCTAAAAGGATAACTTCATACAGGGAGAAATTTCAACTTTTATAAAATGCAAACAGCTAAGTAAAAACCAATTTTTATAAACTATAAATACATGAGTATGGAGGATAGGATGCCTAGCTAATCTAGTAGAAATAAAATCATTTATAGGCTATAATATATATAACAAGTTTTCTAAATAGTAGACTTGATTATCAAATTTATTGCTTAAGTTTATACATAGCAAGCTAAATAGAACATAGATTTAAACATACAAATCCATCACTCATCAATTTAAGACATCTCCTACCTCTTAGGTTTGCTGGAAAACTATCTCTTCTCTCCTTTGCTACACTGAATCTCCCTTGCCAACTTTCTCCTTCCTCTTCTAGATATAAGGCATAGCCCGTTGTTGTTGTTATTGTTTTTTGTATTTTTTCTAGGTTTCCTCTTTTCTTTCTTTTATTCATGAAAAACTTATTATTTTTCTATTTTTATGTTCTCTTTTTTTTTAAACATGCTTTATTTTCATTTTATTTATTTCTTTTATTTTTAATTTCATGGCAAACTTTATTTATTTATGAAAAATAATTATTTACTTATTTATTTAGCTTTCAAAATAATATGGAATTTTGGATAAATATATTTGGTAACTCGAACCCAAATAATGTTTACCTCATTATGCCCTAATTTAATATTTAAATATCTCTAAGAAATTTAATGACAATTTTTTAAGTCATAATACTCTGTATTTTAAAATTTTACCTTTACATGTATTAATGGCATGATATTTACCTATACTAAAAAACCATAGAAGATGATATTTTAAGCAAGAAATAAACACACAATAATCAATTTAATGCATTTATACCATGACTAACTATTGTGTGTGTATGTACATGGTTCCACCAGATCATTGTTGACCTGCAATGTCTCCATCTACAGCACCCTCTCCAATGATGCTCTCCCTCTGGTATGCTCAAGGGAAGAATTCTCTTGCATCCACCTCACAATATGTAAGTCATTCGATCTTCTCACATGATAATCATAAGAAATAATATATATAACTGAATCAATACATTAATGTGCTTAAAACATAAACTAGTTCATAATAAGCAACCATATATTTACATCTAACTAAGCAACATCCTATTATCCCAAAATAGTATAAATCTCAAGCCTTAGTTATAAATATATCCAAATCTAAATTTATTGACTACAGATATCTATGGATAATCTATCAAGTTTATTTGGCAAGGAATCGGGATGTAGCAAAATAAAATTAATTTATAGATTTTGAAATACTATTGTGGATTATTATCATAACAAAGATGGACTATTATTGTCTGTTATCGAACCAATTTACTATAGGATTCAATTCACCCTTGAAAGGTTGAGTTGATGAAATCACTCAATCTTACCAAACTTATAAGATAGATTTGAGTAAATCATATAACTTCACCAGAATTATAGGTTGAATTTGATTAAATCATCCACACTCATCAAATATGTAGTGTGAGTTGATGAAATCACTCACACTCACTATATTTTTCATGATTGAGATGAAATAATCATAATGTTTATGTTGCAACCCACCTTTACACCAAGATTAGGGGCATGTGTCCTCTAATATATATATATATATATATATATATATATATATATATATATATATATATATATATTATAGTGTGAGTTGATGAAATCACTCGAACTCACTATATTTTGTATGATTGAGATGAAACAATCACAATGGTTATGTTGCAACCCACCTTTACACCAAGATCAGGGGCATGTGTCATATATATATATATATATATATATATATATATATATATATATGACACATGCCCCTGGTCATATATATATATATATATATATATATATATATATATATATATTGTGTGTGTGTGTGTGAGTGAGTTGATGAAATCATTCACACTCACTATATTTTACATGTTTGAGATGAAGCAATCGCAATGGTTATGTTATAACCCACCTTTACACTAAGATTAGGGGCATGTGTCAACTAATGTGTGTGTGTGTGTGTGTGTGTGTGTGTGTGTGTGTGTGTGTGTGTGTGTGTGTGTGTGTGTGTGTGTGTGTGTGTGTGTGTGTGTGTGTGTGTGTGTGTGTGTGTGTGTGTGTGTGTGTGTGTGTGTGTGTGTTGATGAAATCACTCACACTCACTATATTTTACATGATTGAGATGAAACAATCGCAATGGTTATGTTATAACCCACCTTTACACTAAGATTAGGGGCATGTGTCATCTAATATATATATATATATATATATATATATATATATATATATACATAGTTTCAATTATAAGTTCAAAATTATCCTAATCTTAGTTTCAATGTTTCGTAATGAGAAATCTTTTCAAATCAAATTGCTAAAAGGCAGGATGGTTGCATCAATACACAACTGTACTCCTTACCTTGATATTAACTCTACTTTCAAGAATTTAAAATTATTTGAATTTTATATTTCATTAATTGATTATATATTGTAGCATGATCTTCATTATAGGTCAGTCACTAGCAAAGTACTCAAGTTGGGGTCATGAAAAGGCAAGGTGTGTTATACACACCTAGGTATGTATTCCTTTCTTTTAAACTAAAAATTTCATTATTAGATTAAAGGGAGAAAAATTTAGATACTAAAATATAATTTATATAGTATCTCAGTCATTTACACTTTGAAAATACCTATCATGGTTGTACCTTTTAGTTCTAGACCATCCTTCTATTGAAAGGCTCACATTCACTATCTCTTTGTGCCTTATTACTTATCTCTTAGTTTGACCATTATTGTTCTAATGACTAGGCCTTCTATATTATAAAAATATATCTAAACCTAATTATTATCCTTTACTACCAGTTTTGGACTTGTACTTATTTTATATATCTCTAGACACTTGTGTCCCAGGTGGACACATGCATTGATGTAAGTATCCATTTTCCTACAAAGTTTCTAGTGCCCAATAGTCATCCAATTTACAAAATAAACTTATCCAAAAGTTAGGCCTAAGTTCTTCAATTTGAGATATTTATAAAAGGAATTGGTATATTACTATTTTTAATTGTATATTTCATGACAACAGCCCTAATTGCACTCTCATAGGCAATTAGAGGTGTTTTAATGATAGAGATGGTAATTTTTTTCAAAGTGGGACATCAACTCCATAGCCCAATGGACACATCTTGGGTTGAATACTAAAATATACCTATTATTCAATCTTCCAAATGATGTTTTAAATATATCTCGACAATCTCTCTTTTAGTGAGAGAAGGTCAATGTTTTGATTATAGCCTAAGGTATGGAAACATTTTAGAGTTGTCTCCCATTATGTCATTTCAAGAATGCTAGAAAAGGGAATATAATCAAGGATATAGCTTGAAATATAAGGTATGAAGACTAATCTTTCATATAAGATTTGAGAGATATTTCGAAGGTCAAAGAGAATAGAGGCTTTAACATCACTATTGAATTTTTGCATTTAGATAGAAAATAAGTCTATGAGGAATCATATAATTTCAATCAAACCTATCAAATCCCCCTTCTATCAATATACCTTTAAGACCCTAATATGTGTGCAAACACAACCCCTAAATCTTGTTAACCTTGACAACTTAACCCTCAAATCCTAATATGTGTGCTTGCACAACCCTCAAAATTTGATGTTCGTGCTAACATCACCCTCAGAGTCTAGTAACATCATGTTCTCCACATAGGTAATTGGATTGTATCAGATGTCAACTTCAGGTCACCCAATAAAAGAAGGCAAGTATATAAACTTTGGGCTCATAGATCTTGCAGGTTTTTGGTAAAGAAAAAATCTAGTGTATAATATATACTATATTTATATCATTGATGATGATTAACTAACTTAGGTAGTTACCTTTCTAAATTCAATGTGGTGTCCAAAGCTAGTCCTGACAATGACTAAGTGTTATGATGCAGAGAAGAGAGAATTCAATAATTCATTTGACGTTATCACACCAAAGTGAAAATATAAGGTAAAATAAAAATTATCTAAAATTTATTGATGTTTATCCTAATGTGAATACCAAATCCAAGAGATTAATTTTGACTATAATCACTTGGTATAAAAACTTCATCTCGACTTACTAAATTAAGGAGGGAGAATTACAATTGTGATTTCAAACAAGGTAGAACCTAACACCCTTCAAGAAGAGGGGTCAGAATATAACACCCCTAAAAGTATATGATCATAATATAACATCCCTACAAGTAGAAGGATTATAATCTGACACCCCTACAAGTAGAATCATTGAAATCCACCACCCTGATAAGCAAAAATTACCAAAACAAGGTCTAATATCCCTCAAGTCGTAACTTTTGCTACCAAACTCCATTTTTGCTCTCGTTAATGAATTGGAAAGGTAATTTTATGAATAAAATTTTATATTAAGGAAACATGGTACAAAAACTTCATATTTAAATTTAAAAATAAAGAGGGAGAATCATAGTTATAAAAGCAAGGTAGAATTTCATGTGTCCAAACAGGGTCCAATCTCCCTTAGGCCATAACTTTCGCATCAAAACTATGATTTACTCTAATTATATCCATTATAAATATAATTTGATGAATAAATTTTTTCCTCAAATATCCATGGTAAAAATATTTCATTTTTTACCTCAAAAATCAAGCGGTAGAATCACAGTTGCATAAACAGGGCAAAGTTCACAGTTTTTAAGTTGTGCAAGATTATCAAGTCACTTTTGCAAGTTATGAAAATTAGCCATTGCATTTTTTAAAGTTGTGTAAAAAAACTAATGCACTTTTTTAGGTTTAAATTTGTGAAAAAACATCAATACACATTTCAAGGTTTCAAGTTGTGTAAAAACATCAATGCATTTTAGCAGGTTTTAAGTCGTGCAAAAACATCAATGCACTTTTGCAAGTCATGCAAATTGGTCATTACACTTTTGAAAGTTGTGCAAAATTTTCAATGCATTTTTATAACTTTTAATTTGTGTATATTTACTAACATTATTTTTCAATCCCATAAAAACATAGAAAAGGTGGTTACCTAGCATAACCACCCATTGTAACCTATAAATAGATGTTTAGGGCTCATTTATAAGAGTTAACAAGTTTTGGTTAAAATTTTGGTTATGTTTCAAGTTCTAATCTTGGTTTTGGAATTGAGTTATGTTGAATTTTTGACAATATGAGAATTTATAGTGAGATGGAAGGGAGTCTATAGTATAACCCTATGGAGAATCCATAAAGAAATGATTTACAGGACTTTGTGACATGAGTTTTTCTAAATGATGATATGCATGGGTATGTTAGTTTAATTTAATTATTTTTCTTTAATCTTGCTAAAATGTTATTGGTATATAGTCAATGAATGCAAAAAAATTAGTGTATAAACTTCTATTTAATTTGTATTATAAACTTTGTCATTGGGAAACCTTGGTGAGATTAAGAATAGGATTTTACGCCCTTTTTTATCAAGAAATATGAGGTTGTTGTGTATCCTTATTTGAAATTTCATCCAATCTCCTTAGAGTATGTATCATAATTGTATGTTCATGATGTGTCTTTCCCATCTCATTTCCATGAAAAAGGCTTCCCATGTTAAAATTTTAAATATTGGGCCATTATATCAAGTCTTTGTGTTTAGCTAGCTAAAGTTATTGATGTAAAGGAAAACTTTGATCAACACTCACTTGTCTTATTTCAACTTGTTCATTCTTTGAAAAAAGCTCATAGGCTAAATAGCTTAATATATGATTCAAATTTTCTTGATGCTTTAAGGTTCTTATGACCAACTATTGGCTTGTTCAAATCCAATTTGAATCTTCTATCTAATCCACATAACCCCTTAAGTATAACTCTTTCATCCATCTAAGATTTTTTCCTTTGTTCTAGCCTTCTTGTAGCCTTTTTTGAATATTTTCAATTTTACGGACAAATAGAGATTGCTCTTGAGAAACTAAATTGATTTCTAATACCCTCTATTGAATTCATTCTCTCCAAGAGTTTTATTGGCCCAACTCTACTCAAAGATACCCTTTCCAGACCTTGACTAGACCTAATTAGGTCTCTACACCCCTCTTTCAAACATAGTCATCTACTTCCATACACAAAAGGTATGTATGGGTCTAAAACCATCAAAATATATTAGAACACATGAGTCCCCAACTAATCACCAATTTTCACAAGTTTTTGACAGTGAAATCACTCACAATGTTATATTTTTACTTTCTAAACCCTAATTCAAGGTTTTATTAGACTATGTTAACCTAAGAGAATAAAATTCAAGGCTTCAAGATTTGAAAGAGGTTTAAAAATTCTATAATAGTTGGATAAGATATTTTTTCATTCCTCACACGTTATTGAATGTGAAAAACCTTTGAAATAACCTCTGTTACTTCACTTAGGCTCAATTCTGAATTGATTGTGTATAGTTTTGCAGTCACCTATAGAGTCTGTATAGATTTTCCCACACATAATTATATAAGAATATATATATATATATAATACACATATAAATTGGTAAACCTTATCTCAATGATAATAAGGTTATATATATATATATATATATATATATATAACCTTATTATCATTGAGATAAGGTTTACCAATTTATATGTGTAATATATATATATATATATATATATATATATATATATATATATATATATATATATATATATATTACACATATAAATTGGTAAACCTTATCTCAATGATAATAAGGTTATATATATAACCTTATTATCATTGAGATAAGGTTTACCAATTTATATGTGTAATCAGATCATCATTCCAGAGAGTCTTGCTTACTCACAATGCATACTCAGTCATCTTTAACACAAGATACATGCTATAACAGGGTCTACATAGTTGAAAATAAAAATTAAGGTATTTTTTTTATTTAATTTGTTATTAACATTCATAAATCCTATAATTCACCCCAAAAATTATCTTATTTCATAATCATTTACAAGTTTTATATGTCATATAACTTCTCCAACAGTTATTAATTCCCTCCAAGAACATTGAAAGGCTCATAACCATCCTTTATCATATCATAATTATAAAAAATGACTTAACATTTGATTCAAGTATGTAATGAATTAATATTGACCCATTATAGAGACCAATCAAAAATACTACACCATTGAAGCTCCTTCAAAACATGATTGAGGACCAAAAACTTGACAAGAAAATTCTCAAATTCTAATTAGCTAAATTGGGAGGAAAATTCCAATTCAAAATCTAACATATCTAAGAAAACTTTGACACTGGAGAATATTATCAAATGTGTTTTATGAATCCTAAAACCCTTAGAAAAATCTAATCAACCTACATGACCCCTAAACAACTTGATCAATCCAAAATTGAGCAACAAAACAAGACTAAATTCATCCTTCGAAAGATGCTCCTACATCATATACTAATAAGGAGAAAAAAATTCCATGGAATTTAAACTAATCTATTATGGATGATTTCTCTTGAAATATTTCTCAAAGTCTCTTCTTTTTACTTACTTCTACTCTTTATTTCATGGCCCCTAGTTCCCAAGGCCTACTAGAGAAATGTAGACCTCCTTATTTTTTGACTAATGTTGCATTATCTCTTCCTTTGAGGTTATCTTTTTTTATATTGTTCTCCAAGATGATCACCTTCAGTAGTTGGTTATTTTCTTACAATAAACTTACACATGAAACCAAAAATTTAAACATGGCAACCTCCTCCTTGTCTTCTAAGAAGCCATACTCTTGCATTCTCATGGTTATCTTTTCCTTGATTAGATCTATTATCCTTTGAACTAATTATTATTGTTCCATCTAGCGATGCATTTCCTCCATATTCACATCCTTTTTTTTTATGCCATTTCTTCTCATCCATTGGTTATTGCCTTCACTAGGTTTAGAATCAACTTGAATCTCTGCTTTACTATCACCTCCTTATTCTACTTCATTCTTATTTTCTATGTATTGTTCACTTATCAGTTGATTGATCACATGGTTTTTCCCACTTGTCAATTTGATAGTAATTGATTTTTTCACAAGAATTTCTCTCAACATATTGGCTTTCCAATAAATTCTTCTAAATACTCCACACTATTTATCAATGATAACTAATTATAAAACTATGTGAACAACTTTTCAAAGTGATCCTTTGTCAAAACTTTAGTTTCACAAGATAAATAAGACCCCTATTCAATTTTAAAATCTATTTCTTGAGGCTCACATAAATTTTTTCTCACATTATCATGCTTGGATAGCTGTAGTAACTCTTTGATGCCTACAATCAGTACGTTAGAACTATTTTCAACTATTGCATTCTTCTCTCTCATTTGTTTGTCAACTTGTACTCCACCTTGTTCCTCTTGACACTTGTCCTCAGGGGATCCATTCTTATTTTAAAGGCTGTAACTATTTCTTTTTAGAAAATACTCTTTCTCTCCAACATCATCACTTTAGACTGTACTTCTTTCCATGTTTGACTATCTTGTAATGGAGTTAGTGTATGTTTGATTCCATCCTTCTCAATAGTGTATGTGTTAGCCCTACCATCATTAATATATCTTCAATCATATTTCCATGGTCTCCCAAGTATGATATGGAAAACATAAATAGGAATCACATCATATAAAACTTTGTCTTTATAACCACCTATTGAACATTGTCATTGATTAAGGGGAAGATTATTGAGCATTATCATTGAGTGTTGAGCTTTGGTATTTAATGTTGTCATTGATATCAAATGTTTTTATTAAGATGCATGGTTCTTGTTAGGTTGTTGAGCTAAAAGCTTCAACCCTTTGCAAACTGAGGAATAGAAGGTTGCTGAGATCCAGGAGCACCGGCATCGGCAGCAGGACAGACGCCGGTCGAGACCAGTGCAGAATGCCACCGGCGACGACAGGGAGTCGGCCGACGTCGGCAGAACCAAACAAGCAGGGACCGACGTCGATCGCCTCTGTGTTCCAGAACTGCTCGTTTCACAGACAGTTAGTTAAGTGAATGAAGAGTTTGCATGTTAAGACCAGTTAGAGTCTTGGGCTACGAGGATAATTGTCTAAATTAAGAGTCTAAGTTATTGTTTAAGTTAGGGATCTATTTATAGACCCATTGGCATGTATTGTTTATGCATGAAATAGAAAGGAAGAGTTCCTTCTAGTTGTAAGATCATTGAGTTTCAGGTTGTTGCAAGCTCATAGGGGATCTACATGTAAGTTTGGTCTTTGAATTGCAAGTTGCAGGTTCATGGGAGATCAGCTTGAAGTGTTATAGAGTGCTTGGTGTACCGGCAGGGTTATTACTGACTGGTTGGTGAGATGAACACCAATTCTGTGTGTGAGTTGGTTGTTGGGACCATTTTTTGTGTAGGAGAGTGTGTGTGAGAAGAATTATTATACACTTGAGGTGTGGCGAACCTCTATAAGGTGAAAGAGTGTGGCGGCTCTTTGTTGTATTCTTTTCTGTAAAGTGTTAATACAAGATAGTGTATTGTCTCTCATATTCTGTGCTATTGGTGAATTTTAGTTACTTGTGTTTCTGGTTATTTCCACATATTCAATTGCTTATATTTTGGTAATCATACTGTGCTCTTTCTGAGGAGCAAGATCCTAACAGGTGGAATCAGAATAGTGTGTTTGTTCTTGGATTACCACCACTCCTAACAAGTGGTATCAGAGCTTCAGGTTGGGATACTAATAGATTGGTGTAGATCTGGGTAGTGTGTTTTGATTACAGGTTACTCACAGGGTTTTTGTTTGAGTGGGAGTTGAGCAATGGCAAAAAATAGTCAACTACGAATGGAAAAGTTTAATGGCAAGAACTACCAATTATGGAGGATGCAGATTGAGGACTATCTGTATTAGAAAGATTTGTACTTACCGTTGGGTGGGGTTGCTAGCAAACCCTCGGATATGAAAGATGAAGAATGGGAGGTTCTTGATCAGAAGGCTCTAGGATCTATTAGATTGAGTCTTGAATCATCTGTGATTTCCAGCTTATCACAGTGTAAGACAACGGTGGAGTTGATGAAATCTTTGGCAAATTTGTATGAAAAACCCTCGGCTTCTAATAAGGTATTTCTTATGAAGCATTTATTTAATTTGCAAATGTTGGAAGGTGGTTCTGTTCATAGCCATCTTAGTGATTTCCATGGTTTGGTAAACCAGTTAAGTTCAGTTAATATTGTATTTGATGATGAAATTAGAGCTCTCTTAATCTTGTGTTCATTACCTGAAAGTTGGGAAGGTTTGGTAATGGCAGTTTCTAATACTGTGTCTCCTTCAAAAGTCTTAAAAGTGGATGGTGTTGTGAGTGTGATCTTGAATGAAGAGATACGCAGGAAAAGCACAGGTGAATCATCTGGAGATGATTTGAGTGTTGAAGGTAGAGGAAGTCCAAGAGAGAAGATAGAGCATGGGAGATCAAGGTCGAAGGTAGGCAGAAGATCCAAGTCCAGGTATGGTAGAATAACCTACTGGAAATGTGGAAAGCAAGGGCACTTAAAGAGAGATTGCAGATCAGGTGAAGATCAGCATGAAGGACATGGAGAAGAAGCAGATGTTGCGGATTACATTGCACAGGATGCTCTGGTATGTTCTTTGGATAAAGTAGAATCTTGGGTTTTAGATTCTGGTGCCTCTTTTCATGCATCCCCACAGGGAATTTTTTCATGAGTATGTCCAGGGAGACTTTGGAGAAATTTGTGTAGGGGATGGTAAGCCTTGTCAGATTGGTGGCAAAGGAAAAGTGAAGCTAAAATTGCAGACAGGTGACACATGGGTGTTAAAGGAGGTCATGCATGTCCCAGTTCTGAAGCAGAATTTGATTTCTGTTAGAAGTTTGGGTGATGAGGGTTGCACAGTAACTCTCACAGTGGACTCTTGGAAGGTTACCAAGGGTACACTTGTTGTAGCTAGAGGTAAGAAAGTAGGTATGCTTTATCTATCTACTTGTATTACTGATTCTCTTTCTGGGTTATCTACTTCAGCTATAGATTTGGAGATGTGGCTTAATAGGCTTGGTCACATAGATAAGAAGGAGATGCTTGTTCTTGAGTCAAAGAGTATGCTTTCAGATTTGGAAGGCATGGATCGTGGTTTCTGTATGCAAAATAAGTAGGTGACATTTTTTGAGGAATTCGATGTTAGTGACAAGAACAGGAAAGCCTTGGTTTTCAAGGAGAAAGTGACGGACAGAGTTCAGCACAAGGTGCAGAGGAATTCTGAGCAGAGCAAGGGTGATTTGGACAAGGGTTTGATCCAAAAGGAGCTCGCGGGAAAAATTCAGGTCTCACTAGAAAAACACAGAGACCGACGTCGGCAGGAAAACCGGCGTCGGTGTCCAGACAGGGACCGACGTCAGCTATGTGCAGCCCGACGTCGGTGACTCGGGGCAGACAGAGACCGGCGTCGGCCAGGGAAAACTGACGTCGGCAAGGAGGCAATCGTAGGGAACTGACATCGGTCGGCTGTAGACTGAGATGTGACCAGCATCGGTCACTGAGACGAATCTTGGGTGGACAGCTAGTTGTCATGGAGTCTCAAGCGCCCATATGGAGGACTGAAGGTGTAAGTAAGTTCTTAAATTTGTCATTTCCCTTCTTTACACTACTTGTTGCTCACTTATGGCATAGGACCAGGAAGTTGTTAAAGAAGCAAAACAGGTAGATCCAGGAAACAGTGGGAGCTTGGAAGAACCAAATAGGTGTTTTGGGTAGAGTTGCCAGCTGGAAGAAAGCACTGAGAGACGAATGGATGTTCAGGATGAAGAAGAGCAGAAATGGATACGTGAGATGGAAGATCAGGGTATATGATCTTGTATTAGCTGCAGGGCAATGGAGGTTTGATCATTGTGTTTCTCTTTACCAGGTTAGATAATATTAGCTACATTATCCTATTTCTGTATGATGTGCTTGTTGTAGGGTTACATATACAGGTATTGTTGAACTAAAGGTAAAGCTAGTTTAGGTGTGTGTCATGGAGAATCTAGGAGCAGCAAGATTCTTTGGCATGAGTATGTTCTAGAGACATGGAGGTCTCGTTGACTTTGTTTCAGGATGATTGTGTGAGACCGGTTAGCACACCGATGGTTAGACAGTTCACAAAACAGGTGTCTTGATTCACATAATGAGGTTGAGTGCATGGTATGTACTAAACCTAAGTTTTCCCAAGTAGTGGGAGTTGTCACAAGTTTGGAGTCAATCCGGGAAAGTAATACTGAAGGGCATTTTAGTGGGACCAGCAGCAGGTGCACATGCTATGCAGGGTCAAGTTCTTTTTCTAAATGGTTTTAGATGCAGATGTGGTAGGTAATTTGGTTGACAGGTTTTACACTACAGGATTTGTGGTGGTTGGTCTTCAAGAGTGATCTTGAAGAGGGATACAAAGCCAAGGGAACAAACTAGATGGATTACAAGTACAGGTACAGGTTACAGCTATTTATCTCCAAGTGGGAGATTGTTAGGTTGTGGAGCTGAAAGCTTCAACCCTTTGCAAACTGAGGAACAGAAGGTTGCTGAGATCTAGGAGCACCGGCATCGGTAGCAGGACCAACGTCGGTCGAGACCAGTGCAGAATGCCACCGGCGACGGCAGGGAGTCGGCTGACGTCGGCAGAACCAGACAAGCAGGGACCGACGTCGGTCACCTGTGTGTTCTAGAACTACTCGTTTCACAGACAGTTAGTTAAGTGAACGAAGAGTTTGCATGTTAAGACCAGTTAGAGTCTTGGGCTGCGAGGATAATTGTCTAAATTAAGAGTCTAAGTTATTGTTTAAGTTAGGGATCTATTTATAGACCCATTGGCATGTATTGTTTATGCATGAAATAGAAAGGAAGATTTCCTTCTAGTTGTAAGATCATTGAATTGTAGGTTGTTGCAAGCTCATAGGGGATCTACATGTAAGTTTGGTCTTTGAATTGTAGGTTGCAGGTTCATGGGAGATCAGCTTGAAGTGCTATAGAGTGCTTGGTGTACCGGCAGGGTTATTACTGACTGGTTGGTGAGGTGAACACCAATTCTGTGTGTGAGTTGGTTGTTGGGACCATTTTTTGTGTAGGAGAGTGTGTGTGAGAAGAATTACTATACACTTGAGGTGTGGCGAACCTCTGTAAGGTGAAAGAGTGTGGCGGCTCTTTGTTGTATTCTTTTCTGTAAAGTGTTAATACAAGATAGTGTATTGTCTCTCATATTCTGTGCTATTGGTGAATTTTAGTTACTTGTGTTTCTGGTTATTTCCGCATATTCAATTGCTTATATTTTGGTAATCATATTGTGTTCTTTCTGAGGAGCAAGATCCTAACAGGTGGAATCAGAATAGTGTGTTTGTTCTTGGATTACCACCACTCCTAACAGTTCTTTCATTGATGTCAATATAATGTCATTGGTGTCAAATTAGCTTATGAAGATGCTTGGTCAAGTAAGATTTAAGGTATGTGTATGATGAGTTATTATGTCAGCGTAGT
Source organism: Torreya grandis (assembly GCA_037957365.1). Lineage (NCBI taxonomy): Eukaryota > Viridiplantae > Streptophyta > Pinopsida > Cupressales > Taxaceae > Torreya > Torreya grandis. The sequence continues at coordinate 238,374 of JARHVA010004526.1, forward strand.
GAGTGGTGTTGTTTTATGTAAGTAGTGATGAAAGAGTAATATTTGAGCTTGAGTGATATCATTGAAGATTAGCATGATTAAGTACAAGTTAGTATGTCAAGTGTATAGTATCTTAAAATTATTTATCTAGACCTTGTGAGAAAGTATGTGCAGGTAGCATGATGAAATGAGTGAGCTCTAAAGAAGTTGTGTGCTTAAAAGATCTGTGTAAGAAGTTTTGAAGATGCATCAAATGAGCTATGAAGATGAGAATACTCTGAAGAATTTTTAACAGTGTTTGATTATGAGATATTTTTCTTGAATTTATACATAAGGTGTTGAGGACCTTGCAAATGATTACAAGGTCAGCTCCAAAGATTTGTGTATGCAGCTCTGAAGATGCTACAAAGATCTTAATCAAGTTTCAAAGATCTGTAAGAAGCTCTGAAGATGATCTATTGAAGATATAGATAAGAGTTAGTATATAAGGTTTCTTGAGCATACATAAGAGGCATTGGAACATAGGGGAGTATCAAGGTGAAGCCTATAGGGTGGATAGAAGGTAAGAATTAAGGCCTAATGAGACTTGTAGGTTAAGGCTTAGAAATAAAAAGAGAGATGGTGGCTAGATGAGGTATCTAGATCCGTTTCCATGACATGGTTGAGCATTTGAACATTTATAGAGGTGATTCAAGTTGTTTTAAGTATGAGCATAAAGTTTCAATCATGGTTTATAATAAAAGGCTTGAAAAAGTGTTTCAAGGTTTATCGAATGCATAGAATGAAGAGTTATATACCCAATAAGGTTTTTCAAGTGATATCTAGAACATGTAGCATCTACATGAGGATATAATTTTTTCATGGTATATGAGAAAGGGTTCTATCTAAAATTTCTAAGCATTGATTTTTGGAAAGAGGAACTAAGTTTTATGAATGATCGTTAAGACTGAAAGTTGGTCTAAACCCTCAATGAACCCTAATAATGACCTAATGTTAAAGATATTTTTTAAATAGGTTATAATATTTTTATATGACCATCTAAGTTATTACAGGTTTTATTCAAATCTATCAATCATATCCAGGTTTTATTAGTTTCTTAGGTGAGTGAGTAGACCCTACAAGAAAGTGCTTATCTTTCAAAGATTTATAGTAGCAAACAAAGTTGACCAAGTCAAAGTTGTTAAGTGAATGAATATCTAAGCTTGAGACTTTTAATATTTATCCATTAAGGTTTCTATATAGGTTCTAGATCTCAGATGTGCAAAGTTAGTGATCGAAGTTGGCCAGTCTTTAATAGACCTAATGGTGTAGACAGTAAAAAAATCAAGAAAAAGTGAGAAGATGATTCATGATGTATTTTCATGTAAGAGTGATTAATTGAGGTGCACGATTATAATTTTGGGTACTTGAATAATATATTCATGCTTTACATAAGATTGGAAGTTATTGTAAGAAGTTGAAACATTGAAGCCAAAATGGCTTATTTGGCTGAGTAGAGTCTATGAGAGAGAAAATCAACAAATTGGTCTGTTAAACCAATAGTTTTCATTAGAAATTATGATCTAATTAGTTTAGTTTTTTCTAATTATGATATATATTATAATATATTTCTCATGCATTTAAACACCTTGAATATGTTCAATCAAGTGACAGAATTTCATGTTTCCTTGACTATGTTTTGAAGTCAGTTGGTAGTTCTAAGTGAACATCTTGCAGCGAAGAGTTTGAGATTGTATGCCCTGAGTTGAAGCATTTGATGAAGTTTTTAATGACCTTGAGGTTATTATTTTTCTCAATATATGTTTTTTTACCATGGTTATTTGGAAAAATTGATTATATACCTCATTTGTTCAAGACAGAGTTTCTATATATACATAGACCTTTTATGAACAATGATTTGAGAAAGGGTTCAAATGATAGTTGGACTTAAAAGGTGTTATGGACATAAATTTAATTTATATAAGGTATATTGGAGTGTAATATGATGTTTTCCTATCATTTTATATTTTTTAATATGTTTTAAGAAGTATCAAAGGGTAATGTGTTGTTAAGAAGACCTATTAGGTCTCCATAAGCCTAAAAAAAGAGTAAGGGATAATTGATGTATGGCTGACCTATTGTATTGATTTATTCATGACTAATGAATGTTATTTTAATCTTATAATACATATTCATGTCCAACCTAATAATATAATAATGTGTGGCTGACTAAGAAGGATATGATCAAGTGACTTGTATAAAAGCAAGGCAGTTTAGGCTTATTTGTGTGTGCTTAGAGAGAGAGTAGAAGAGGATAATTGAATGATATAGATAATTGGTGAGAATAATAAGGTAATTAATACCATTATATAAGTGTCATGAATATATAAAAATAGGTTCTACATATGAGGATCAAGGTCATAAGACCTAATCAAGCCATGAAGAGGGTTAGTAGAGCGAAGAGGGCTAGAAGCTAGTTTGAGAGGGATAGAAGTGAGCAAAGAGATGAAAGGAGAAGATCATCATTTTTTGTGTGAGAAACAATTTTTTTTTAAGGTGATCAAATAATTAGGTGGCTGATTTGGTGCTAAGTCATCTAGGGGGTTGGTGACTCCTTACAATTGGGTGCTTAATAAAGCCTAACTGAGTTGGTATTGAGCTAGTTAGGGTTATTACTTCATGTGAAGTGGGTAATTCACTAAATTTGATGTTTGTCTTATAGGATATTATATTTTCTTCATTATTGGGTTTTCTTTCCTTTAAGGGTTTACCATGTATATGTTGTGTTTATGTGTTTTATGCTCTTATGATTTGATGCTTATGTTTGCTAAGATGTCAATTCTTGTTAGAATGGTTTATGTATGATTAAGTTGAATTGAATGAAAATTTTTGAAGATGGATTCACCTCACCCCTCTTAGTCATTGTGCTTCCAATGCCACCAATCTACAATTCTACATAGCATTGCCCATTAACTAAGACTTGATGATTTCTTTGAATCCAAGAGACATTATAAGGATTTGGATGCTCATTTATATATAATCCTAGATTAGTTACCATTATGAAATAAACAAGGTTATCTATGCTACCATTATCAACTATAACCTTACAGCATTTACCTTTACTTTTGCACATAGTCTTGAACAATGTCTTTCTTTATGGTGACTCTTTCTCTTCATGGCTTCACTTTAATATAATTCTCCTCATTAGCGAAATCTCTCTTATTTTAAGTTCTTCAACATATTTTGGTAATGACTCCACATTTTCCTCTTCTAGTTGAACTACTTGGTTCCTGTTTTCACTCCAAGAGCTGCTAGTTTGAATGTCTTCTAAACATTCATAATATCTATCTCTTGTAAACTTATTACATTTGAAACATTTACCTATAAACCCACTATATCTTCTTCCTCTGCTATAAGGTCTTCCACCTCTAAATCCATAACCACCTATATTAGGTTGACTTGTACTTTCATAAGTGCTACTAACTTCCTTATTATGAGTTTTCCATTGATTTCTATTGCCTGGTTGTCCTCTTCCTTCTTGTTGACCCATACCTCTGTAACTTCTTCCTATCCCTCTATTTTGTTGAATTTACCTTCTATTAAACTTTTTCTCTTCCTTCAATGTATCTTGATATGCCTCTTCTACTATTCTTGGAGACAAAATGTTAATTTCATATTGAATGTTAACCTTCAGTCTATTAATATACTTGATAACCTTTTTAGTATCCTCATCTATGTGTCCTACTCTAATGGTTAGTTTGTAGAATTATTTTGTCCATTATTTCACTAACATGTATTTTTGTCTCATATTTTTTAGCCGCCTAAATAAGTTGGTTTGATAATATTTAGGCATGAATTTTCCATTTAACTTTGCCACCATTCTATCCCATGACCTTTTCTTTTATTTTCTTTTTCTTCTTCATTCTTCTTGTACTTCATCCCACCATAGGGATTTATTACCATTCAACCTTGTCACTAAAAACTTCACCTTTTTTGCCTCATTCACCTCTTCATCATTAAATTACTTATCCATAGATGTTATCTAGTTAATCAACTCTTCAACATTGAGACTGACCTCATACATTGATACTTCTAATTTGGGCTTTGATGTCACACCTATAACTACTCTAATTAATCTTTCCTACACTCTACCTTTCTCTCCTTCTTCTGAAACTTCTTGTTGAGGAACCTAATCCTCTCCTTCAATATATCACTTCTATTCATCTATCTTCTTTGAGCTAATTCCATAGTTTGCAATCTGGCCTACAAGTTTATCACCTCAACCACTAATGCATCAACTGCCTACAATCTTATTTGAGTTTTTTCTACTCCACATCCTCTAGCTACCATGTTTCTTATGGAATTCACAAGATATCCTAATATCTAATACCAAAATGATATAGAGAAAAATTTTGATCAACACTCACTTATCTTGTTTCAACTTGTTCATTCTTTGATAAAAGCTCATAGGCCAAATATCTCAATATATGATTCAAAGTTTATTGATGATTTAAGGTTATTCTGACCAACTACTAGATTTTTAAAATCCTCTTTTAATCTTATATATAATCCATATAACCCCTAAGGATAACTCTTTCATCAATCTGAACTTCTTTCCTTTTTTAAACCTTTTATAGCCTTTTTTTACTATTTTCAATTGTACAGACAAATAGAGATTGATCTTGAGAAACTAAAGTTATTTTATAACACACTCTATTTAATTCATTCTCTCTAAGATATTTCTTGGCCCAACTCCACTCAAATATTCCCTTTCTTTACCTTGACTATACCTAATTACGTCTCTACACCCCTATTTCAAACACAGTCATCTACTTCCATACACATAAGGTCTGTATAGGTATAAAACCCTAAAAATATATTATAAAACATGATTCTCCAACTAATAACCAAATTTAAAAAAACAATTATGGTGGAATCACTCATAATGTTGTTTTTTTATTTTGTAAATCCTAATTTAGGGTTTTATCAGACTATGTTAACCTAAGAGAGGAAAATTCAAGGCTTTGAGCTTTGAAAGAGGTTTAAAAATTATATAAAAATTGGATAATATCTATTTTAATCCACCACATGTGATTTAATGTGAAAAATCTTTCAAATAACCTGTGTTACTTCACTTAAGCTCAATTCTAAGTTGATTGTGTATAGTTTCACAATCACCTACAGGGTTTGTATAGATTTTCCCATACATAAGTATATAAGAAACTAAATAAATATATATATAACCTTATTATCATTGAGATAAGTCTTACAAATTTATAATTGTAATAAAATATCATTCCATAGAGTCTTGCTTACTCATAATCCATACTCAATCATCTTTAACACAAAATATAGGCTATAATAGGGTTTGCACAGTTCAACTTCAAAATTGAGGTGATTTTTTTATTTAATTTGTTAGTAACAGTCATAAATCCTTAAAATTACCCTAAAAACTTTATTCTTTCACAATCATTTATAATTTTTATATGTCCTATAACTTCTCAAATGGTTCTTGATTCCCTCCAAGAATGTTGAGAGGCTCATAACCATCCTTGTTTATATCACAATAATAAAAATGACTCAACATGTGATTAAAGTAGGTATTGAAATAAAATTTACCCATTATATATCCCAATCAAAAATAATAAACTTTTGAATCTCCTTCAAAACATGACTGAGAACCACAAACTTGACAAGAAAATTCAAAAATTCAAATTAGCTAAATTGGTGGGAAATTTTCAATTTCAAAATCTAATCTATCTAAGAAAAATTTGACACTTGGATAAGATTATTAAGTGTATTTTATGACTCCTAAAATAATTATAATAGTATAATCAACCTACATGACCCCTACACAACTTGATCAAGCCAAAATTGAGCAATAAAACAAGACTAAGTTCATCCTTAGAAAGATGATCCCGTATCATTTATCCTTTTGTTTTTCTTGAGATCATTTTAGCATATTTTGTGTTTAACTAGCCATAATAAACAAATTATCCCTTCCTCCTTTCCTTTCTCATTTTTCCCCTTTTTTCCATCATTTCCTTTCTATATTTTCTAGTTAAAAATATGATACCTTCATATAAAATAGTTTTGTTGTGAATAGTTCTTTTCCTATTTTTATTTTTTGGTTTGAAATAAAGGTAGCTCCACATAATAATAGGAGAGTTAATATATCCCCATTTTTTTGACTAATGTGAGGAATATATCCCCATGGTGTTAAATTAAAACCCACATTTATCCTCAGATAAAATTTCCAGCGAATATATATATATATATATATATATATATATATATATATATATATAAGATCAACCCTCATTCATTCATAACCTGGAAATCACATATAACTAACAAGGAGATATACCAAGAAACACTTAATAAATCATTCAAGTAAGAAAATATGCCCTATTTTTCCCTATTTCTATATCAATCATAGGATTAATCTTTTTACAAGTCTAAAGCATTCAAAGAGAATCCCATGAGCGAGCCATATTTTATAAGTTACAAGCTAGGTCATTGTACGTCTTTAATTATCACATATTTCACCCTTGTGTACACACAATCCAACACATAGGAGAGAACTACATCAGTATAAGGTTGTATTTGGAGTATTGGATATGTAGTCAACACTTATTAATAGAAGGATCCTTGGGGTTAACTCGACACCAAGACCCCACTAACCTATTTTTTACATAATCACTCCAAGGATGAAGAGTTAGGGTTTAATTATTTCAAAAAGAGTGACAGCCTATGCACATGATCTGAAGACATCAAAAGAAAGGTGATAGAAAACTTAGAAGGATCAAGTTGATTTCATCTATATCTATTCCATATTACATATAGGACACCTATAGTAGAGTTAGATATTTGCATCGATGTAACTATCCAGATCCAACACAAGACTCCAAGGCCATAGAAAGGATATTCCTAATATCTAATGATTTTTCTAATATCATATTCTAGTCCAATTCCATCATGTTCCTCACTAGACTTACATATGCCTAGTAAACCAACTAAGTGTCATTTATTTATAATTTTATTTTAATATATATCAATAGTTAGATTTTACTATTTTTATTAATCTTAGTTGATAAATTCAAAATATTGATTGTTTGCATTTTATTTAATTAGCTTTCTCATTATATTAGTTCACCACCCTTGTGTAAAAGCTAATCTAATTTTATTAACCGTAGATACCCATATATCACATTATTTTAATGCTCATTATTTCTCATTATTGCATATTTATCATGTTATGGCATTCATTTCACTTACATTATCACATCTCTCTCTTACCTATGAGGAACATGGACATTCTTTCTTATTTATCTTAATTATTCAAGCTACATTATTATGACTCATTTACACATACATTTGGGGTATGTCACTTGCCTTCCTTATTGCCACTTTATGCTTTAACACATTGATGAGGATTATTTGAAATCCTCCCATTTTATTCTATTTTTTTAAGCCTTACTTATTATAAATTTCAAATATTTTATTCAAAATATTTTCAAAAATTCAAAATCAGGATCTATAAGAATTTTCAATTATTGCTAGCTTACTTCTTTACATATATTATTTATTTTTTGTTAGGTAAATAGTATATTCAATTTTTAAATACACATTGTTTTTCATAAAGTATTTAGGTGTGATAGACATACTTTTACATGGTTTCGATGTCGGGCTTCATTTATTACCCAATAACCTTGATAAGTTGGGGGCATTTATTCATTATCCATAAATAATATAATAGGTTGTATTTATCTTCAATCTTTCTACCATGTTGAGATACATATGATACAAATGTTTTACCACACACTCATAATTTACATTGTGTTACATGAAAATACTATTTGCTAACAATGACATGAATCCATACAATGGATGTAGATTAGTTTCATTTGATCTATGTTTCTTTCTTACATTATTTGCATGATGTGATAGGATTTGATTATTATATATGGTCATTGTCCTTGTATGTGTAAATTATTACCTATATGGCATCATATGCAATTTGCATGTGGCCCTTGGCATTATTTATTTATGTGACACTTCCATGTCCCTTGTATGTGGCCTTTGGGACTTAAGCATGACATTATATGCAAATTATATAGCATTGTTTGTATGTTACTTTATTATTAATATGGTTCCATGATTCATATCATGCATTATTCCTACTCTCTACTCTTACTTTGGTACCATGATACATATCATGTACATGATGCTTATGTGCTTCAATGCTATTTCTATCTAACAAATAAAAATTCACTATTATATTCAAATATTATAATGAAATACATTAAAATTTTCAATTACTACTACATGATTAAATCTTTAAAATATTACATAACTCTTATGTTAAACTAAGTGGCTTACAGGCTACATCTCTCATCTCAAAAGGGGGGCATCATAATGGGATTGTCTTGATAATCCAAGTCCTCATGAGAAAATTTCATATCTATGGCACTATACAATTTCAAAAATTATAGCATGATTGTAATAATATTATATATTTTTTTCAATTCTAGGTGTCTTTTATCTCGTTAGGTAGATTTTTTCTTATTCAATAAGTTGATTTCCATTCCTATAGGAATAAGAAAAGTCACATTGAGAATGTGAAATGAACAACCATTTTGGAACTGTTTGCTCTCTCTCGAACTTGAATCATGAAATCTAAATTTCATTGTCATTATGAATATATTATTTGGCCTATCATTGGTATCAAAGCCTAGAAGTTTATTTTTTTTCTTTTTCATTAATTGAGATGTATGGCCTATAATAAATTATTCTTTTTCAAAAAATTGGTTGTGTACGACTATGCAATGGCAAGGAAAAATATATCTTGGGAGTTATTCTAACTACAAGAATCATATTAAGACCTACCCTTATCATTTTAACTCTAACCTGCATAATTTATTATGAGTTCACTGTTTGGAGTGATTATTCTATTGAGACTATTTTTTAACAAGATTGGTAGTTCTTCTAATGTATTTGACTACATTATCAGACTATGGGTCATGTATACAATTTTTTTGATACTGAATTGATCCCTTTTTATAGTGAATTTATTATTAATAAGACTCATTTTGTTTTGCATTCAATAAAACATGGTAGGATATGTATAAGACTCTTTTGGTAACAAGCTTATTGACAATGTAGAGCTAAATTAAAATGTTTCCCTACTGTGTATAAGTATGGTTGAGGACTACTTACAAGTCTAAATACCATGTGTAAGAATAAACTACTTGTCTTATTTGATATATTTCATGTTAATACTTATTTGAGGCATAGAGTTGGCCACATATCATATTATTTTCCACAGCTGCATTTAAAGTCTCAAGGGAGCATGTGGAGAAAATAAGGTTGATTTTCTTTTCAATATTTTTTCTTGAATACAATCATACAAATCTTTTTCTAGTATTCGAATATTCACATAAGACAAGTATGGAGAAAAGAGGCATTTCATTTTAATATTTTTTAATTCAAAAATTAGAGTTTTCCTTTTAACTGCCATTTTAAAAAATTTAAAGTTCTTTTTCAATTTGAAAGCATTTAATGTCCAGTTGAAAATCTAATCTAAGTGAATTTGGGCCAAAAAAAACTAAATTATGCAATTCAAGGAGAAATAAGAAGAGCTACTCTTTTACCCATTCACTTTTATCAAAAAACGTAAATCTAGAAATCAAGAAAAACTAAATATATTGATGTATGAGGTTTTCTTATTAAGCTAGTGTTAATGACATGGTGAATTTTTTGACATGCCACCTAGGTATCACATACCACTATGCTTTCATGTACCTTAAAACATATTTCACATATTGTTAAGTATATATAAAGTACTAGCTTCTTCCATGTATCGATGGGTATATATGAAGGTTACGTATATAGAAAGGTTTAGTATATCGATCTAGTAGTATATAAAAAAGGGGAACATTTTGGAGTGATAAGGTGTTAGGAATAAAATCTTTGATACTACATGTTATATCAATGATCTATATCCTACAGTGCAAGTAAATAAATGAAAAAAACAAGCTACAAAATAATAGAGATAAGAGGGAACACATCACACAAGATGTACGTGGAAACGTTGTAATGTGCAAGGAAAAACCACAAGGCAAATGGTAGCTTCCAGACTTCATATTAATATCAGCATCAACACTCTTCTTCTACAACAACTCCTCTAACAACTCAATGCTTACACTTGAAGTATTTAGGTTGTGAATTGAGCATAACATTACCTCCAGGATCCAACCTCCAAGCATGCAAGCACAATCTTACATGGATCCTCTAATAAGATGAATTACAGTGAGAAATCTTATGTTATTAATAGTATTTATAATAGAGATATAATAATGAAGAGAGATTAGAAAATGCACCATCCTTAAAGTGGGTGCACTATTCATCAATAAGGATCCATGTCTTCCCCATATTTTAATTCAAGCTTTGAATAATATCTCATGATGCCCCCTTGACCACTCCATGTACACACCAAAGTTTTATACCCCACTCCACATGTGACCTCAATCTAGCATAATGATCCTTGTCCCCCACTTTCCTATGTGCATTCATATGAGTCAAAATATTTCCAAATTTTAACCTCATCCAATAGGATCCCATAGAAAACTTGTGCCCCAAAATTACATGCCTAATGGAATCATGACATCTACTATCATCATGTCCTCACATGCTTCCACAAAATTCAACCCATGTGACTAAGTGGAGAAATGCATCCCATTTCTCTCTCATATTTTCAACATGAAATATGTTCCATGGGCCATATCACCCATCATGGGCCATGCCACATCACCATGAATAGTGGACATGAATAGTAACTATGAATAGTGATAGTGAATATTGACTTCACATCCTAACATAAGGAACTAATTTAGGGTTGAAAAAAATTCAAAACTCAAAACCGTGCATTCAATCAAATCTATTATTGAGACAACATTGATCGGTAAAGATAGTTGGTTAGAATTATCTCGATAAGTGGAGAACACACTCATCTTCAATTATCTATGGTTTGATATTTGTGATGGGGAGAAACAACCAGTTGATTCAATAGGGAATGCAAAGGATATTAGACATAAAAGTAAAAAAATATAATGTATTGGCCTTGATGAGGGCCTCAATCGATAGATATGTGTTTCATCATATTTAGGGGTGCAATACTTCATTGGAATCATTTCATAAATTGAAGGAGCTATATGATTCCCATTCAGAGCTAGAATTCATTCAATTGTAGTTGAAGTTATTCAATCTCAAGTTAAAAGATGGTGATGTGATGAGATTGGCTTCAGAGATATGTGCCATCAAACATGATGTAGAAGCAATGAGTGTCAAAATTGAAATCTATATGATCACATTCATAAAAGCCTTTCTTCCCAACTATTTAACCTACTTGGAGTCTCTACAAGCAAATAATCAGTTGAAGACTATTGCATTTGATCATTTGGTTGAAAATATGGTAGAAAGATAAAATGCCTTTAGAATAGAAATTTATTCCATAATAGGAGAAAGTGTGTGTTATGTCAAATTAAATTATTCCAAAATATCCAACAAGGTCATTTCTTCCAAAAATGAAGTCAATAATAAGTTTAAGAAGAAGTACAAGAGAAAAGGAGGCAAAAATGAAAATCAATGTGGTCAAAAATAGAATGATAAACAAGAATTTTAATATGAATGGAGTGACAAAAGGAAGTCATGAGACTCACAATTGTAGAACTCCATGGGATAAAATTGAAGTATACTATAAGAAGAAATAGGAAAAATCAAATAAAATAAAAGAGTCAAACTCTGTTCAATTACCAATGAATGTATGTTTTCTAGTATAGATGATGAATTAAATAGTGTTTTAGTCTATTCTTCATGGTTTTATTTTTGGGTTCTTGATACTGGTGCCACTCTACATGTGACTTTTTGAAAATACTTCTTTGAGGAGTTTAGTGAAGGAATTTGTGGTGCAGTATACCTCACAAATAGATCAAGTTTTCAACCATAAAAAATAGGTACAATACGAATCAAGTGTCTAGGGCTTAAAGATTTCAAATTCCAAAATGTGTTCTACCTTCCTTAGTTGAAATGAAACTTTTTATCCCTAGTTCTCATAAGGAAACAAGGCCATTCCATTCAATTGGATAATCGTGATGTCACTATCAGGAAAAAAATTGACAATGTAGTCATCTTAACTGGATATGAGGAAAGGAAACTAATCAAACTCAAGGTGAAACCTCTCATATTTTGGAAGATATAATGTCTCCAAAAATGTTGTGGCATGCAAGATTTGAAAACACTCACTATAATAATATTTATGTATTGCAAAAGAATGGTTTTTTTTGTATGCCTACATTGCCTGGAAAAATAGATGAAAAGTGTGAATCTTGCATCTTGGATAAACACACAAGATAGTTGTTCCTAAAGTCATAGTGGAAATCTAACAAAAAGTTGTAACTGGTTCATTTTGACTTGTGTTCTCTTCTAATTCTCTATGTTGGTGGTCATAATTACTTCGTGTTGTTGATTGATCACTATAATAGGATGACTTACATTCTGAAAAAAAAAATCAGAAGCCTTCAAGACTTTCCAAAAATTTTGAACCATGATTTAAAATGAATCTCAAACCTTCATCAAGACACTCAAGACAAATAATGGTGGTGAATATACTCAAATAATCTTGAATCCTACCTTGAGTAAAATGGGATCAAACACCATCTCACAGTTCCTTACACTCTGTAACAAAATGGAGTTGTAGAAAGGATGAACAAAAATGTGATGACTATGGTTCATGTTATGTTGTACTACAAAGTAATAAATATTCAATTTTATGCTAAAGTGGATAAAATAGTATTATACCTCCATAATAGATTACCATCAATAGCTCTTGACTCAAAGACTCTATATGAGATGTGGCATGGTCATATTTATTCAGTGTGACATCTTTACATTTTTGGATCCACTTGTTACTCATTAATTCCAAATGAGAAAAGAAATAAGTTGGGCCATATGATTCAAAAATGCATCCACTTGGGATATTCTAAATCCTCCAAGGCATACAGGCTATAGGATGAGAAAGAGAAGAAGTTTCTTATTGCAAGAGAAGTTATCTTTTGTGAGACTACAAAGGACAAATAGCACATGTATCAGTAGTTGAGTCAAGTCAACAAGTATGTAAAGTTTTATGTCTATAAAGAAATTGATTTGGATGTTCCAAAAAATGAGTGGAGGACACATAATTAGGAATCTATTAATTTTGTATTGTCTCCTATACATGAGATTGAAACTGCTCTTGAAGGAGAGAGTAAAATTCCATCAGACAATGAACAAGGGCCAATAGAATAGAGGTTAAAAATATATGTAACCTTAAATGATGAACTTATAGCACCTAAAACATATAAAAATATGCCTAAGTGGGCCACTCAAACATTGAAATATGTGAAATATGGGGAATTTTGGAAAATAGGATTTAGACGTACACATGCAACCACATAACAATCAAACAAGTCTCTTGAATAAATTCAAGATAAAATTGAAAAGCTCACCTTAAATGATTCTCCCCAAGAAGAAATAAATGTTGTGTTTGATTCATACCAACATCTTTCAAATAATTTGAGAAGCTTAAATCTTACAAAAAAGCAATGAAATATGAGTACAGTGCATTCATAAAAATTTGGGACTTGGAAATTGGTTGATCCTCTATATGGATGTAAACCTATTGGATACAAGTGGATATACCAAAAAAATACAACATTGATGGCTCAATTTATAAGCACAAATCAAGGCTCATCACAAAGTGATATGCTCAAAAATAAGGAATTAAATACAATGAAAACTTTGCACCTACAACAAAATGGACTACCATTCAAACCATGTTGGCTTTGGCAGCTCACAATAGATGAAAATTTCACCAATGGAAGTCAAAACTACATTATTGAATGGTGACCTTAAGGAAACTATGTGCATGACACAACCCAAAGGTTTTAGAGTAAATGGAAAAGATCACAATGTGTGCAAACTAGAAAAAATGTTGTATGGTTTGAAACAAGCCCCTCAAGCATGGTATGACAAACTAGTTGAGCACCTCATGAACATGAACTTCAAACATTTTGAGTTTGAATATGTAACTCTTTTCATCAAAATAATTTTATTTGTGTTCGTATATGTTGATGATTTACTCATCACAGAGAATAATGAATAGTACACTATAAAGTTCAAGTTAGAGTTGATGAAAACCTTTGAAATGACTAATTTGGGTTATCTTCATTACTATTTGGCTATTGAAGTAATTCAAAAACCAAATTATTTCTTCATCACTCAGTAGAAGTACATTGGTGACATTTTGAGCAAGTTCAAGATGGAATATTGTAATCCTCTCAACATGCCTATGGAATATAATCTCAAACTGACATTTGAAGATTCAATAGATTTGGTTGATTCCACTAAATACAAACATCTCATTAGAAGTCTAATTTATGTGACCACAACTCAACTAGATATATCATTTGTTATTGGTGTCCTCTTAAGATTCATGTAACAACCTAGGGATAGTCATTGGGTAGCAATAAAAAGGGTCCTCAGATATCTCAAGGGAACATAAAATTTTGGGATCAAATACTCCAAGGTAGGAGACTTCAAACTGGTTGGGTATTTAGATTCTGACTATGTTGGTGATCATGAAGATAGAAAGTCCACCTCAATTTTTCTGATTAATTTGGGAACAAAAGTTGTCAGTTGGAAATCAAAGAAGTAATTAGTGTCAAAAATTTATTCAGTATAAGTAGAATATATAGCCACTTCAGAGGCAACTAGAGAGATCTTGTGGCTTAAAAGGGTTCTTTTATATTTTTAGGAGCAATAGGTTTTATCAATACCTCTCATGTTTTACAACACTTTTACAATCTAGATGGGAAATAATCCAGCCTTTCATGATCAAACCAAGAACATTAATACTAAGTTTTATTTGATTAGGCATTATGTGAAATATCGTAGTGTCAAATTTTAACATTGCCTTAAAGCATAATAAGTAGCAGACATCCTAACAAAAGTGCTTAGATGAGGAAAAAATTAAAATTTCAAAGGAATGCTTGGTTTGATAAAGACTCTTATAAATTGAGAGGTGGATGTAATAATATTGAATATATTTGTTAATCCTAGGTGTCTTTTATCTCATTAGGTAGTTTTTTTCTTATTTAATGAGTCAATTTCCATTCATGTAAGAATAAAAAGAGTCGCATTGGAAATGTGAAGTGAACAACCATTTTGGATTTTACAATGTAATGTTTAATCTCTCTCAAAATTGAATCATGAAATCTAAATTTCATTTTTATTCTGAATATATTATCCAACCTATCAATTATTCATAATTTCTAAGTTATGGTGGCATGAGACATGCATGTACACTCATTCCTATAGTTAAAAAGTATCAAGTTTCAAATAGTTATAGATTTCAATAGTTGAAAATTTAAAATAGAATTCAATGTCATTTTAGTATCGTACAAGGGCATGAAACACATTTAATTTCAAGTTACTACATGAAAAATTAAAAAAAATCAAGTTCAAAAATTTCAAAATTTTGAAGTTTCAAAAGATTTTAAGTTTCAAATAAAATCTAGATCCATCTTTAGTGGTGTGACTCATCTTTGTGTTACAAGTGGGCCATGTTAAATTCTAGTGATACTCAATGTATATGGTTGCACTTTTTCTATGTAGTGAGCCATAATTGATGGCTCCACCCCCTTAATTACTTTACAGAGGACTCTACACAATCAAATGAGAGTTGGAGTATACAATATTTACAACTCAAGATCATTCAAAAGTTTTCAAATTGAGATTTTATCAATCTTAATTCACCATATGTTCAATTTTTCTCTAAATGCCTCAATAAAAGGGCAATCAGTTCTCCACTTCCAAGTTATAGGGTAATTAGATTGTATACTCTTTAAGGTGTATATTTTCCTTTATCTCTTTTCAAAAATCAAGTTTCATATTTTTAAACTTTCAAATATGGACAATAACTAATTTTAATGGCATTGTTGCATGTTTTGCATTAAGGCATATTGCACACTCAAGCTTCACATCAAAATATAAAGTGTGTATACACACTCAACTCTGCATCTACTTTACTATAGTAATTTCAATTTGTTTCATCTCTACACTAAAGTAGGGGGGAATATAGATACATAAAATTAATCATTAAAGTGATTGACAATGTTTAATTTTAACATCCTTACCTTACTTGGTATGTTTATTATTTCATTGGCATGTAATATATAGAGAGCCTCTATTATCTTGTAAACACTAATAATATCATACATGTCTTCTTATTTTAACCCCATTCATCCCTATTCAACCCACAAGTTCATGTTAGACCTTTGTCAGTAGTCTTTCTCCTTTTGGGACAAGTTCATGCTAGGTTAGATAGGGCCACACTGTAGCATTTTCCCCCACACACTAATAATTAATTTTTGAAATCGAGGTGTTTCAAAAAGGCTCTCCCACACCTCTTAAATTTTTTATTAGTGAAAATATTATAAAGATTCCCCCATATAAGCAAATCAAGACCTCTCAATACACCAGTTGATGAATCTAGTAATCACTTAGCAATCTTATTTCACACTGACCAAAAGATCACTATTTATTCTAATTTTAATTCTACTACATTCTAATAGTCATAGGCCAAGTCTAAATATGTTTTATTTCAGGTCAAGGGCATCCATTTTCAAGTATTTCAATCAATATTATAGCTACATTCATATAATTTCACAATCACTAATCACATAATCACCTTAGGAGTGAGAACTAAATCATCTTGAGGCCCATTTAGGCTATGTAGGCAGCATTCAAATTGCATAAGATTTTTTGAGGATAACTCAAATATTCCCCTTATCCATTTCTTCCCTTTGCATTTGATCCATTTTCAAGTATTTCAATCAATATTATAGCTACATTCATATAATTTCACAATCACTAATCACATAATCACCTTAGGAGTGAGAACTAAATCATCTTGAGGCCCATTTAGGCTATGTAGGCAGCATTCAAATTGCATAAGATTTTTTGAGGATAACTCAAATATTCCCCTTATCCATTTCTTCCCTTTGCATTTGATCTCTTATTTCATTTTTGTGTAATAATAATGGTTTTTATTTTATAGGTCTTCTGCATAGTATATCAACACACATAATTGATCAATAAACCCTTGCAAATAGTCACACAAACCCATATAAAAAATCATGCACATAGTCAACCATACCATGGCCTCAATTAGCAGACAAGGCCATAATGAAGCATTGTCCTTCTACAAAATTGTCCCAATGTAGTTTAAATTCTTGAAATAGGTCATGACATAGTACACAAGTATTTCCAAGCATTTTTTAGCTACATTCAACCTACACAGTTAGCATAAAATTTATTTTGGGGAAGTTTACATATTTTTAGGCTTGGTTACTATTTCTCGATAAATTTTAATTCAACAAAATTCTATAGTATATTATATTTCATTGTCATATCTATATATTCTTACATTTCAATTTCAATAGTTTTATTCTATTACTTAATTAGATTCATTATAATTTAAACTATAATAAACATAATTGCATGACAATAATTTCATGATTGTGAGGTTGAAGGGAATCTTAGTGTAAAATTCATGGTACACAATTTACTTAGAATGTATTAATACTTGAATACAATTTGTAAAGTGATTTTCAAGAGTATGTCACTTTATGTAAAAATTACTAAAGACATGGCAATCGTATGGACTCAACTTCCCAAGAATTGTAACCTATAGTGTATCCATGACCATTTTCCATATAAGGATTTTATTTTTAATGATAATCCTTCATATTTATAAGGTCAGAGTTTTATTAGCACAACCACATATTATTACATAAAATTAATAAAATAAAATCTTCTGAGATCAACCACAAGTGAATGCATTTATATTTTTCTTATGATGATTATTATTTCAATATTTTGTCTATTTTCCATAATTATTTCAAATGATGGATCCTCTTTCAATTATATAAAAGTCAAGAAATTTTGAGACAAATTTAAGATCAAGTATACATTAACTTCTCATTAATATTCACAAGGAAATGGACAATCCAAATCTTCTAATAATACTATTGTAAACATTCTATAACAAATAGTGAATAAACATGGTGATGATTGACATAATCAGATATATCCAAGGTTATGGGCATATAAAATAAGTATTGGAAAACCTATTGTGGCAACCCCATATTCACTTGTATATGGGACAAAATTAATCTTTCCTCTTGAGCTTGAGATCTTATCTTTTAGAATATCATTAATAGGTATTATCGATGATCGTAATTACATAGTAAGAAGATTACATCAATTGGAAATACTTGATGTGAAAATGATTCTTGTCATTGAACATTTGAGAGATTATCATAATCACCTCACAAAATCTTATAACAATAAGATTAGACTAAATTATTTTAATGTGGGTGCCTAAGTACTAAAATATAATCAAACTAATAATAATGCAAAATATGATCAAAATGATAAATTATAGCCTAGTTAGATTGGCCCATTTGTCATTACAAATAAGTATAGATCAAGCGCACATCACCTTATTACATTAGAAGGCAAACCTTTAAAGATCCAAATCAACGTTATGCATCTAAATAGGTCCTATACATGAGACTCAAGTTATTTCATGTCAAAAAATTATCTTAGGGGAATACTTATTTGATTTCACTACTTGACTTTCATTTTTAATCTTTGATTGAATTTGTTGATAGTCATGTTTTTAAGATTTTGTCATTTTGATTTATTATTTTTGTGTTTGGCTATGTGGATTTCATTATTTTTTACTTCACTTGTGTCCTTTCCCTCAAATTAATTTTTTTATTTTCTTTTCAACTTTTTAGTGTTCTTTAGGGTCTCATTTGGTTTTACAATTTGCAATTACATTTTTCACCTTTTCATATGTTACTCTTTAATTATTTTGTGTAACACTCTCTATAATTCCTATCTTATCTATAATAATAAATTATTATATACATGTTGTGATGATCATTTCTTATCATGCAATATATTCATGTTATATCTTTATTTTTCATCTTTCCATCTCATATGTGTTTCTATCTCATGTTATAAATAATGAAGTTTCCATATTAATATGATCCCTTACATGTGATTTATTTTCCATTTTCATGTAATCATTCATATGAATGTGATCTAGATCCTAGGAGGTTAGGGGGACAACACTCTAAATGAGAATTTATATATGTTATATGCATGTGAAGAAGATATATTAGACAATATCTAGAGAATCAATATAGGGAGATAATAGAAATAAAATAGTAAATGTTTTATTTATTTGTGTATCATGTAAATTGCATACTCTTGATAAATATGTATGTAAATCTATCCTCTAATCTTATTGCTAACTAAAGTTATAGATGTGCATAAATATATTACAAAGACATGAAATCAAAAATAACAGTTACATAAGTTGAAATGTTTGAGCTTCTATGTGACTCTTCACCTTTTGTAGGTTGCACTGGACAATTTCAGAAGTAATGCTTGACATTTTTGCATGGTGAATTTCCTTGTGAAAAAGGGAATTACCTAAAAACCATAGACTAGATAAGCCTTTGAATAACATGCACTCCACACTTGTTAAGATGGAGGCAACAAGTCATTTGCACCTAAAGTTACCATGTAATGTGATTTTTTCTTTACACTTTAGCCATGGAGGTGCGTCAGACCCTAATGAAGTTGATTGTAAGTACTTTAGAAGAATGGGTACATGCATGGGTGGTCCCATGTCTCATATGAAAAGATTTCATTGTACCACTATTGGAGTGTGTACCACCTCTATTGGATAAGAGATGATGATATTGGAGGTACCACAAACTTATGGATGTGGTTTTGTAGTATTTTACACCACTGTATAGGAATTGTAATTATTGAAAGCTATGAGAACAAGATTAGCAGTATCACTAGAACCACTATTGGGAGATCCTCTTAGATCAATTTGCCCTATTCATAAATAAATAGCCACAAATTCATTAAGTTTAGGAAGTAGGTGTGTAAAATTATCTTCTAGTTGATACCTCATGAGCCATTTTTCTTGTTATGGGAGTTGATTGAATCTGGTGACTCTAAAAATTTCCATAGAACAGTTATGTGTATACATTATTTCCTTAATCTTATCTATCTTTTTCATTTAAGGCCATGCATCAGTAAGAGGTGAAGTTATTAATTTTTAATATGCATAACCATATTACATAATCTTCTTAAGAGTTTTTTTAGCAATATTAGAGTGTGGAATCACTTCAAAAATCTAATATCTCTTATTACCCACTAATATAACTACATTTAAATGATTTTTGTTGTACATACACTTGTGACTATGAATATAGGGATGCCCAAGGGGTACATCATAGACATCAATTGGCACTACATCAAAAACTAAGTTTTATTTAGAAGGATAGCTAAAATATGAGAAGCATAATTTAAGAGTGACACATATATATTTGTTGTTGCAGGAATTGAATCATCCCAATTCGTAAATTTGTGGATGAGGCATGGTTATAAAATTTAGTTTATTGAAGGTTTATTTAGTGATGAGTTTATTTATGCTGCCATTGTTGACCATAAAATCTAGTGGCTAATCTTGCACCCACATCTTAAAATGGAATAGGTGTTCTACTTCAATGTCTTGAGCTATTTGTGTTGCTTGTGTGGTGTTTACTAAAACATTTATATTTGTATCAATGATTCCATCAAAAGGCCTAACTTCATAATCCTCTATTTCTTTATGCTTAAGAAAAATATTTTGATCATGGGACTTTATATTGAAGTGGTTTTTTTATTTTTTGCTTGTCACACCATTTACATGTCTTAATTTTGCATGTTTTCTATCTATAGAAGGTAGTTTCTTTAGTGTTGATAATTTATCTCACTTTCCCTTCAACATTAATTATTATTTAATGATTTTTGCATAGTGATAGGTTTATCCCATCATCTTGACCTTATATAACTTTAGTTTGGACTGAATGGATGGTTATAGGTCATTATGTTACTTGAGAACTAAATGTTGTTTTGACTCAAATGAGCCTAGTCTTGCATACATGTCATGGAAGGCATTAATTTAGGCTTAGAATTAATTGGTTATGTCCTTGCCAAAGTTGTTATCACTGAATTTAAATATCATTATAGACATCTTCAGGATGATATTCATCCTTGAAGGCTTCTAATATTCTTTTCTAGTTTGGCTCATATTCATATTTTATCTAGTCTTTCTCCCAAAGTGACTGGGTTTGCCACCACCTCTTAAATGGTGAAGAAATTTTCAGAAGTGAAATATTAAATTTATCTTCATAAAAAATCCAATCATAGAGAAATATGAATCTAAATTATTTAACCAATTATCTACTACATCTGTATTTATTTTACCATCAAACACAGGTTCATTAAGATTTACTTGCATAATAGGATAAACTTGACCACCAAAATATTTACCTAAATTTTGAGTTGATGGAACCATTCATTTGAGTAATTAAATGAACTAGTTGAGCATAAATGTATTTTTATCTCAAAAATCTTTTTGGATGTTTTTTATCATCTCTTGTATTGTGTCTTGTAATTTGTTGACTTTTTCCATCTGAACTTTCTTGAAACTGCACAATGTGTAGTCTGATAGGTCTAATGGTTTGGCATTGATATTAAAATACTCTAACCTATTTTGATGTGACATGAACAAAAAATATGAATTAATCTAATACAAATGATTTGGATCCTTGGAGGTATAGAGGACAACACCCGAAATGAGAATATGTATATGTTACAAGCATATGTGGAAGTTATAGTAGAAAATATGCATAAAATTAAAAGAGAGATAATAGAACTAGAATAATAAAATATATATTTATATGTATGTCATGTACGTGGCATACTTTTGAGAAATATGTATGGTTCCTATCCTCTACTCTAATTTCTATCTACAACCAAAAATGAGTATACATACATTACAAATCCATGAAGGAAAATAAGAATTGTTATATAAATTGAAATAATTAAGCTTATATGTAACTATTTCCTTCCAAAAATTATGATATTATATGTCAAAATTAGTTCTCAAAAAACTAGCATAAGGCATCACCCCATGAAAGGGGGCATTACCCCTTAGCCTCACACCAGCTAAACCTTTTTAAAACACACGTTCATGCCTATTAGGAATAAGGCAACAATCTATCATCATCTAGAAGTATCGTGCGATGTGAGTTATCCTTTGTAATCTGAAATGGAGGTGTGTTAGGCCCTGTTGAATCCAATGGTAGGTACCGCAAAATATTGAGTGCATATATGGGTGGCTCCATGTTCAATCTACACAAATTACATTGTGCCACTATTGGAGTGTGTGAAACATTTTTTGGAGCTGGGATGATGGTCTTGGAGGTACCATGAACCTCTGGTTGAGCCCACTAGGGAAATCTAACTATTGTGCATATTAATAAAATGTTATATCTTTGTACATTATAAAATCAATGATTTCATGAATTTTACATTGCATGCATTACATCTAATCTCTTACTTATGAGATGTGATATTAATGGTTTATCCTAAAACTCAAAATGACACATATATCCTACTCATTATTTTCAAATCCATGCTTCTAAAGCATGTTCATCATCATATCTAACATGGTGGATTTGGAGGCTAGCATTTGAAAGGGTGTTTAACTTCAAATCCTAGTGACTCATATTTTTTCCATATTTGGAGGCTTCTGTCTAATAGGGTGTTAAGCTCCAATTTCCATTTAGTCATATTTTTTTATTATTTGAGATGTGTCTGGTATGGTGCCTAACTTTAATTTCTAGTGTCTTATATTTTTCTAATATTTGGAGGCTTGTGTCCAATAGTGTGTTTAACTATAATCTCTAATGACAAATTTTATTTAGGTCTGGAGGCTCATGTCTAATAAGGTACCTAACTCCACTCCATAGTCTTATTTTTTTAGAAAAAATGAGGTATTTTATTTCATTATTTCATATTTCAACATTTGTTATTATTGTGCACTTACCTATGTTGTGTAGAATAGTTTTACATGTCCAAGACATGATGATTTTACCACCTATAAGATCTAGATGTGCAACAATATAATTTTTTACATGTCATTTTTCTACTTTAAAATGTCTGCTCACATAGATCTCAAAGTGGACCAAAATGTAGACACCTAAAAATGGAAACATAGCATTTTATTAGTGTTATTTTATCTATGTTTAGTTGACTTGTACATATATTGATTATTGATCTAAATTAAGTGTTATGGGTATGTGTTAAAAAATATCAATGGCATCCCTAAACCTTTTTTGTGCCCCTAGATACTCCCCTCCCCCTTGACCGCCTATCAAAATCCCCCCAGTTGATGGCATTGATTCAAAAAAAATGGACAAGGGTGTTGATAGTGATGGAAGTTATTTTTTAGGTTAATATTCAAACATGATTTCTATGAAAATGATTTATTTAAAATACACCTTTAAAACTTATATGTTCCCCCTAGTTGTCTTAGATAATTAATTAAGCATTTTCAACTATATTTATTGTATTTTTACATATTTGACGTGCTTAATTAAATGTAATTCAATTATTTGCATTACATTATGAATCATAATTAATGATAAATTTTGAAAACCTTTAATAGGACCACTTGATTGTAATTCTCTTCACACTCAAGTTTTGTTTATGTCTTCTCCTAATGATGGCCTTGAGTTTGAGGCCTAAAACATCAATCATCATGTTTCTCTTTTGCATAGGTTTTTTTAGAAAAATATACATTATGGAGTGCAATGTGGAATCCTCCTCTCTTCTATTTTGTCTTTACATGGAAGGGATTTATTATGTAAGGAAAAACTTTTATCAAGGTTTTGAAGCAAGATTGTGAATAAAATTGCTAATCTCATGACGGTTTTACTAATGGGTAGATTTGAAAACCTTTAATAGGAGTCCTTGAATATAATTATCTTCACACTTAAGTTTTTTTCATATATTATCTTGATGATGAGTTTAAGGTTGAGGCTTAAAACATTGAGCATCTTATTTCTCTTATACGTAGGTGTTTCTATAAAAATGTATGCATTATAGAATAGATTGTGTAAGCCCCATCTCTTTTATTTTGTCCCACCATGGAAGGGATTTATTTTATAAGAAAATGATTCTAATGAGATTTCAAATTAAAATTGTGAAGAGAATTAATAATCTCATTACGGGCATCCTAACAAGTAGATTTAAAACCTTTAATAAGAGCCCTTGACTATAAATCTCTTTACATTCAAGTTTTGATTAAGCCTTCTTTTGATTATGGACTTGAGGTAGACTCCCAAATCATCAAGCAACGTGTTTTCCTTGTACACGTGTTTCTAAAATAATTTATACATTATAAAATGGAATATGGAAATCTCAACTCTTTTCTTATGTCCCATCATCGAAGTGATTTTATTTTTAAGGTAAAAATTCTAATAAGGTTTTGAAGTGAGATTGTATATATAATTACTAATTTTGTGATGAGCATCCTAACATGCAAATTTAAAAACCTTTAATACAAAACATTGATTGTATTTCTATTCAAACTAAAGTTTTTTTATGTCTTCTCATAACAAAATTCACATAGTGGTCAGTCTGACATTTTGTTTGTATATGATTTAGGTAATATATATTATAACCTGACATTTGAGGATGTAGGTTAGGAGACATCAAATTTTACAAGTACAATCAATTTCTTTATATTTTTCACTTTTTTTCAAATAATGATATCATTTTTGGGGGGAATTTACGATGTTGGGAATAAGATCTTCAATATTTACATCAATTAGCAATCAAATAAATGAATTTATTAATATTTCAAATTTAAAAATAAACAATTTAATATTTTTAAACTTTACAAACTTTGATAATTTTGTATACACTTTATTCTTCAATAAATTAGTGTTGTTTCTATAGATGTAGTTATGTCAAGTTTAATTCTACTTCTATAATACATTAAAACCTATATTTAGTGTGTTTTATACTGAATTGTATATGTAATTTAAATCATGAAAAAAAAATGTAAAAATGCATTCCAAAGTTATTTTAATTGTTAAATAAAAAATCAAAAAAAAATGGATTTTGATTTTGTTAGATTAGTTAATTATTCTAAATGGATTTCTAACATTGCATCCATTAGAAAGCCAACTGGAGGCATTAGAAAGTGCTTTAATTTTTATGATATTAATAAATCATATTTTAAATTTAAAAAATTATATTTATCATTAATACAATTTTTTATTCTACTATTAGACATGAGACTTTTTCTTCTAGGAATCGATTTTTTAATTAAAATCAAATTAAATTAAACAAGTGATCAACATAAAAATTATTTTATGAAATCTTAAAATATTTATTATTTCAACTTTTAAAATGCAAGTACTTCCTATCAAAGAGATATGACACATTTAATAATTGAATGCATGATATTATACAAGATTACACATATAACATTTTGAGAAAATAAAAATATATATAAAATAATGTGTATGATTTATAGAACATCATTGAAAGATTAAAGTACTACAACCTACATATAAATCCCAATAAATATCTTTTTGTGAATTATGATAAATTATTGGGTTTCATTATTTATAAGAGAGGTATATAAGTAAACCCAAAGATAATTAATTTCATACTTGAGATGTCTCCTCCTAAAAATATTAAGCAGTTAAAAAATTTGCAAAGAAAAAATTGATCTATTTGTTACCAAATTTATAAAAAAATCTCTACCTTTTATTAGATTTATTAAGAATGTTGTAAAATTTAAATACACTAAACAATGTCAAAAATATTTTAATGAAATTAAATCTTCCTTATTAATTCTCTTTTTTATTTTTATTTTTCAAAAGCCTGATAAACTTTTTAACGTGACTAGACACGCTTCATACCGGTACCACGGGGCGGGGAGAGACTAGAACATGAGACCAACAGAGCCACAACGAAAATACTTAGCCAACCCAACTAGGACCCCCGCCCTTTATTAATTCTCTTGTTATGATACTACTAATCATAAATAATATATTATTATTTTATTTTTTGTTATAAGATTTATGAAATTTACTTGTGCAAAATTATGATGATAATAAATAAAGATAAATTTATTATATCATTAAAAAAAATTATTTATTATTAAAAAAATTACAATCCAATGGGAAAAAAAGGGTTTAATTGTGATGCTTGAAACTCAAAACATTGTACATTATATGCTCAATAATGAAATATGTGTGATTCTCAAAGTTGGTCATTTGAATATGTGATGTCTAAACCTTATTTATGAAGTAGGCCATCCAAAAGAGTTATAATGTTAGTGGAATTTGACCTTTTTATTATAAAAAATAAAATTACATGTTATTATAAATTAATTATCAAAAGCTTTTTTTTGTTAGATCATATTCCTTTAAATAATAGTTTTTTTAATGAATTTGTTATGAATATTGATAAAAATAAAATATTGAATATATAATTTAATGGTTCTAAGTGTACCTTGAGTGTTTGGGAAAAACTATTTCATTAACATATAGATTAGTTTTTCATGTATTGACAATATTATAGAATATGAGGCACTTATCTTGAGACTTCGTGAAGCAATAGCATTTAAAAAATAATAATTAAAGTATATGAGGACACTTGATTTATGGTCAAGCAAGTAAGAAGTACTTATCAATCTAAATAAGATAAGCTTAATCCTTATAAAGATCTTGTGTAATATTTGATTTCCAAGTTTAATGTATTTAAAATTGATAACATGTTTCAAAAATATATATATGTTGATGTTATGTATAGTGTTGCTTCTTTAATCTTTAGTAATATTCATGATGATCATGTAATTTCGAATATTAAAAGATTAAAATAGTATATTATTCAAATAGAAATTATCTAATTTTTAAATGTCTTTATAGAAAAAACTAACATGGAAAATTTAAAATGGTAGATAAATATTGACAATTATTTATTAAAATAAATTATTCATTTAATTTTTATTAATAAAATATAAGAAAAATACAACAAAAATGGAATTAAATATGTTATCACTCAATATTTTCTTTTCAAAATATCTTTTGATGGGAAATTTCTTAGATATTTTGGATGTGATAAAATTAATAATTACATTGAAAAACATTTATGATAGTGAGGTTGGAGGGAATTTTAGTGGAAAATTCATGGCACACGAGTTAATTAGAATATATCAAAGTTGTTGCCAAAATTCAGATAATACGAGTGCAATGGAGATGTGATCACACAAGTTGAAGCAAGTGCACACCACATAGATGCTAAAGCAATTTGAAAATAACACAATAAGAGAAATTGCACAAGACAAAATGAAGAAAACCAAAATTTGATTAGCATGAGATGGCCAAAGTGAGGAATACATATAGGAGAGTTCATAAGTAACTCCTCCACAAAAGGTGGACAAGGCACCCCAAGAATAGACAGTAACTCCTCCATGAAAGGTGGTGACAAGGTGCTAAGAATAGAGAAGTAACTCCCATCAAGGGAGTTACTTATGACATTCTTATGACACCTATGACACATCTATGACACACACGTCCACATAAGCTAGCCTATCCTACAAATGTAGGAAAAATCTATGTATACACAAGAAATACAATTTCCCTAATTAATAAATAGGGAAAAATAAAAAAACCTACACTAATACCCCCCCATAAGCGCAGCTTAGGTGGGCAGTGTGGAAATATAAAATGGGTCCTAGCAACTAGGCCTGATGAGGTACCCGTGTACAAATGCAATCTCCCATAAGATAGAGAAAAGGAGAAAACCCATAGGAAAAAAACTCCCCCCCCCCAAAAGAGAGACATAAAAGAAAAGAAGAGGCTAGAAGGCCCCCCCTAAAGATGATGTTACTATAGATGTGGACCACACCCCAAGAAGAGATCATAGATGAATGAACTTGCTCTCAGTGAAAAGTTTGGTGAAGATGTCTACAACCTGCTCCAAAGACTAGAAAAATATCAAGTCAATGACCTAACTATGAATAAGCTCCCAAATGAAATGCATGTGAATCTGTATGTGCTTGGTCTATTGGTGTTGAACTGGATTCCTGTAAATCTGAATGGTACTCTAGTTGTCACAATAAATGATGGTGGGCTGCTTGATAGGAATGCCAAACTCAAAAAGAATCCCCTGAAGCCAAATAGCCTCAGTAACTGCATTAACAGCTCCCCTGTACTCTGCCTCTGTGGATGATATAGCAATAGCATTCTACTTCTTGCTAGACCAACTAATAGGACCAGAACGTAGAGAGAAACTGTAACCAGAAGTGGACTTGCGAGTCTGTGAATCACCAGCCCAGTCTGAATTAGTATATCCAACCAAGTCAACCTCTATGCCAAATCTGTAATGAATCCCATATCTATGTGAACCTTGTATGTAATGTAAGATTCTCTTAGTTGCTTTTCAATGCAGCTCATGAGGTTCCTAAATGAATCTAAAGACAAGTCCCACTATATATGAAATGTCAAGCCTGGTGTGAGTCAAGTAGATGAGACTACCAACAAGTTGTCGATACCAAGTGGCATCAACCAATGGTGAAGAATAATCAATCTCAAGCTTGACTCCTGATAGAAAGGGAGTCAGAGATGGCTTGCAATTAGCCATGTGAAACCAAGCCAATAAGTCAAGAGCATACTTCGGCTGTGCAAGAGAAATCCTTGAATCTGACTGTGAGATCTCAATGCCAAGGAAGTAGTGCAACAAACCCAAGTCTGTCATGTCAAATATGTCTTGGAGAGATGCCTTCACTGCTGAAATAGCCGATGAAGAACTCTTGGTGATCAAAAGGTCATCAACATATAGAACCAAAATCAAGAGCGAATCATCCTATCACAAGAAGTAGACATTGGGATCAAAATGGCACCTAGTGAAACCCATTGTGAGAAAAAAGGAATCCATCTTGGCATACCAAGCCTGAGGGGCCTGTTTGAGGCCATAGATAGATTTCCTAAGTCTACATACTAAGGAAGAATCCTGAATAAATCTTGGCAGCTACTCCATGTAGATCTCCTCCTCTAGGTCTCCGTGAAGAAAGGCACTCTTCACATCCATCTGATGCACATCCCAACCATGTGATGCGGTAATAGCCAATGTGAGTTAGATAGAAGTCATCTTTTTAATGGGTACAAAGGTCTCTGAGTATTCAATGCCTACCACCTACAGGGCCCTTAGCGACTAATCGCACCTTGTACTTATCAACCAACCCATCTATTGCAAACTTGGTCTGATATATCCACCTACATCGAACCATCTTTCTTCCTTTAGGAAGTGAAGTCAAGTCCCAAGTGTGATTTTTGATTAAGGAAGAATATTCTTCCTCCATAGCACTATCCCACTCAGGTACCCCTGATGCCTCTCAAAAAGTCTGTGGATCTGAAACTGAAGCAAAGAAGGCATGTGGATCTCTCTAAAAATCCCCCTTAGTATGTTTGTCATCTACAGGATCTCCTACCCAAATGCTCGCACTCTCAAGTGTCTATCTGGCCCAAAGTGGCCTAGAAGTGGGCGAGTCAGGTGCTAACTCCTCATCCCCTGACTGATTAGAGATGGATGACACTGCATCACTATCCTCACTGTCTGAACTTGAAGAAGAAGAAGATGTCTCTGGCTCAAGAACCTATTGTGGCTTATCTAAATTTGATGAGGAATCATCATGAAGAAGTAGATCTGATGAGGGAGAAGAAGTGTCAAGTGTTGATTCTCTAGGACTCTCTTGAAAATGGACACTTCTCTCGATGAACAACTCATGAGTGACTGGATCTAGAAGGTGATATCCCTTAATACCATCCAGATATCCTACAAAGATGCAAGGCTTGGACTGATGTTCCATAGCTTTGCATTTCTTTTTCAGAATGTGTGCCATGGCTGGGGATCCAAAAACTCTAAGGTGCTCAACATCAGGTTTCCTTTTATGCCAAGCTTCAAAGGGTGTTATTCCTTTCAAAGCTTTGTGAGGAACCCTATTTTGAATGTAGCAAGCACAATTGATGGCTTCGGCCCAGTACTGTGGTGCTAAGGATTTGGAGTGAATCATATAGCTACCCATCTCTTTCAAGAACCTATTCTTGCATTCTACAACCCCATTCTGTGAAGGACTGTAAGTGACTTTGCGCTACAAATCAATCCCCTCTGTGGTGCGAAACTGCTCAAACCTAATGCTGACATACTCCCCTCCATTATCAATTTGAAGAACCTTGATGGATTTCTCACTCTATTTCTCAACAAGAGCCTTGAAGTCTAGAAAATTTTCAAACACATCAGAATTTTGTTTGAGAAAATATATCCAAGTGTACCTAGAGAAATCATCAATGAAAGTGAGGATGTACTTGGCCCTTGTGAAAGATGGTTTGAGAAAGGGTCTCGATACATCACTGTGGACTAACTCCAAAGGTTGTGAAGCCCTCCAATCTTTGCCTTTGTCAAATTTTTCTTTGGGATGCTTCCCAAGGGAGCACCCCTCGCAAAGTCCTTTTGAGAATTGGACACGAGGCAAGCCAATGACCATGTCATGTTTGCAAAGTTACTCAAGGTAGTGGTAGTTAAAGTGGCCAACCGCTCATGCCATAATTTGCTAACACCATCTGAATGAGTCAACAATGCTATTGGAGAAGAATCTAATGTAAAATGTGATTAGGTGTATAACCTAGCTTGGTGATCTTCCCTACCCACTGCCATTTTAGTATCACTATGCAACTCCCTGATAACCACTGAATCTGGTGAAAACTCAACTCTCATGCCCTGACCAATGTGAGTGATTTGGTACAGTGATAGGAGATTGGTTGAAAGAGAAGGAACACTTAGAACATTGTTGAATGTTCCTCCTTCCATTTCAACTAACCCTCTCCCTACAATGGAAACTGGCGTGTCATCACCCAAACTAATTGAAGTCATGCTACAAGGCTCTAAAGATGAAAACTCAACTAGTGAAGAGCCCATGTGGTGAGAATCACCCAAGTCGATGACCCATGAAGATGTGGAAGATATTGTAGCTACAAGGGCCTTGCCCTTTTCTTTCTCCTTACCCTTTACTTTTGCCTTAGTAGAATCTTGGGTAGATGAATTCTGCTTGATGGACTCAAGAACACCTATGTTGTTCTTCTCTAGAAGATGAGTTAGGTGATCTATTTGTTTCTTCATGCATTTGTGTTCATCATGCCCTATCTTTTTACAATAGGCACACTTAACCTTCTCCTTCTTAGTTTTAGCATTGGAAGAGGAAGTCTCAGTGTTGTTTTTGGTAGGATTGGTGTTTTCTTTCTTCTTCTCTTGGTCCTTGTTCTTTTTTTTCTTCTCCTTTGTTAAAGTCTTATCCTTACCATTTCCAGCTATCAAAGCTTGGGGTTGAGTAGACTTCACTATGCCCATTTGAATTAGCTTATCTTGCTCCCTAGTCAAGTCGGTAATGAATGAATCTAAAGAAGGCATTTTCCATGTAGTGCCAAGGGCACTTTTTGTGGCATGGAAAGTGGAGATAAAGACTGAATAGCTTGGATCTAACTTTACGAGAATAGAAAGAATAAGTTGATCATCTTTCTTCTCTATCCCACATTCTTTCAATTGCAATCTAAGGGCCTTAAACTTAGTGAAGAAGTCATGTAGGGTGTCAAAGTTGCTAGGACTTAGACTTATGAGTTCATTTTCGAGCTCATGACCTCTCATCTCATCAAGCTTCCCAAATAACTTTTCTAAGGTGTCCCATATGTCATTAGGAGTCTGAGAGAATTCTAAATGGAAGAGAAGTTCTAGAGACACAGACAAATTCAGTAATCCATAGGCTTCATCACTACAGTTGTATCGCTTGACGTTTTCAGCATTAGTGTTGGGTTTTACTTCAGTACCCATGGTGATCCTATACAACCCTTTGTTTCTAAGAATGATTGACATTTTAACCTTCCATTCATGATAGTTGAAGGGTGTTAGGGGTTTAAGTTGAAAAGAATCTATTTTAGATGAATTTAGGTGAAGTTGTGTCAATTGCAAGTTGTGAATTTATGCAGAAAGGAGAATAAAAGTGAAGATTTTCAAGTTGTGAAAAGTAATCACACCCCCCAAAATATTGATCCCCCCAAATATGCAAGTGCATGCTCAAAAGACGTCGGACTTAGTCAAAAATGCATCTTAGAGCAATCAATGCAAGACTAAAGCAAACAGGATGTCAGACTCAGTCAAAAATGCATCTTAGAGAAATCAATGCAAGACTAAATAAAATAGGATGTCAGACTCAGTCGAAAATGCATCTTAGAGCAATCAATGCAAGACTAAAGCAAACAGGACGTCGGACTCAGTCGAAAATTCATCTCGAGAGACCCAAATTTTTGGCACTTTATAAACTAGTGCATTTTTTACAACTAACAAGTCTACATTGTGGAGAATTGAATTACAAGCACTTTTGAAAAAAATGGCACCCAAATCTGAGCTACCGTTTGCAAGATATTAAAGGTACAATTTTCTCGTAAACTAGTGTTTTTGCAAAAAAACACTAAAACATTTAAAAAATCCCTATTAAGGGAGAGAAAGTGGCATTCCAACCACTCGTTGGATTCGGCACAAAATGAGGAATCCAAAGGAGGTTAGTATGAAGGGGAATTGGCCTCCCGCCAACTTGAGCCTCACCCTTCGTCTTCGTAGGTCGAAGATACAAGTTAAAATTCAAACCCCCAAAATTACCAAACTGTCTAAAAACCTTAATACTCAATCAAATTGACTAATTTTTGTTTTTTTACAAGTCAATTTTCACTAAAAAATTTTAGTTAAGGACAGAATGGACAAAATGGCAAAGTGTTTAAAGGGTCCACATGGGATGCCAAGCATGAAAGAGGGCGCCTTTTTCAAGAAATTACAGTCCAAAATTTACAGCAAAAAAGACAAAACAATTTTAGACCTGTGCTGGACCGTATGGCCTGTCTGAGGCATGGCAGAAGACTGTGGCTGAATATTTCACCAAAAAACAAGGGTGCTCTGCTAAGACACCAAGCAAAATAGGAAGTGGCATTCAAAAAAGGCACAGTTCTGAAATTTTAGCAAAAAACAAAACCAACCTGCAGACTTGGGCCTTACAGCTAGCTTGGCTGGTGGAGTGCCAGCAAAAGTGGCATTGCAAGAAGAACTATTGTGTTGAAGGCGTGGCAACCAAAAAAGTTCAGCTGAGGATCTGCAGAAGCATGGTGCAAAACAGAAGTTTGGTGCCTACCTCCTTGCTCTCTGCTCAACAATGGCACTTGAGTGCATCAACCTGCAGATTTATCTGCAAACAGCTTGTCTGCTAGTGGTATTCTGCCAAGACACCCAAATGCAAGGATCCCAAGGAAACTAACCAGAAATGATATATTTTTTTTTGTTTTAGACCAAATCTAGAATAAAAAAATAAAGAGAACTCCACTCCTCTTGATTTCAAAATAAGCTAAAAGCATAATCACACACAAGATTACCGGGTTAGCTCTGATACCATATCGAAGTTGTTACTAGAATCCGGATAATACGAGTGCAATGGAGACATGATCGTACAAGTTGAAGCAAGTGCACACCACATAGATGCTAAAGCAATTTGAAAATAACACAATAAGATAAATTGCACAAGACAAAATGGAGAAAACCAAAATTTGATTAGCATGAGATGGCCAAAGTGAGGAATACATATAGGAGAGTTCGTTAGTAACTCCTCCACAAAAGGTGGACAAGGCACCCCAAGAATAGACAGTAACTCCTCCATGAAAGGTGGTGACAAGATGCTAAGAATAAAGAAGTAACTCCCATCAAGGGAGTTACTTATGACACCTATGACACACACCTCCACATAAGCTAGCCTATCCCACAAATGTAGGAAAACTCCATTTATGCACAAGAAATACAATTTCCCTAATTAATAAATAGGGAAAAATAAAAACCTCCACTAATAGAATAGATTATAACTTGAATACAATTTGAAAAGTGATTATCGAGAATATGTTAAATTATGTGAAAAGTACTAAAAATATGGTAATTTTAAAAGTGATTTTCAAGAGTATGGTAAGTTATGTGAAAATTACTAAAAACATGACAATTTGAAAAGTGATTTTGAAGAGTATGTAAAGATATGTGAAAAGTACTAAACACATAGCAATTGTATGGATGCCTCTTCCCAAGAATTTAAACCTATAATTTATTTATGACCATTTTCTATATAAATATTTCATTTTATTACTAATATTAATCTTCCATATTTAAAAAGTCACAAGTTTATTACCACAATTACATATTATTATATAAAATAAATTACAAAAAATCTTCTTATATTAATTATAAGTGAATATATTTATAGGTTTTTTATGATGAATATTATTTCATGATTTTGTCTACCTTCCACAATTATTTCTAATAATGGATCTTCTACCAAAAATATTAAATTTTAAAAAAAAAGTTCACGGATTTAAGATTGAGTATATGTTACCTACTCCTCACTACTCAAAAATAAATGAACACTCCAAAACTTCTAATATAACTAATGTAAGCATTGTAACAAAAAGAGTAAATAAACATGGTGATGATTGACATAATCAAATATATCCAAACTTATGGGCATACAGAATAAGTATTGGAACAACTATTGGGGCAACCCCATATTCATTTTTGTATGAGATAAGTAATCACCCCTTAAACTTGAGATCTTATGTTTTAGAATGTCATTAATAGGTATTATCGATGGTCTTAGTTACATAGAAAGGAGATTACATCAATTATAAATACTTGATGATAAAAGGATTCTTGTCATTGAATATTTGAGAGCTCATCATAATCACCTTGCAAAATATTATAACAAGAAGATTAGACTAATGGAATTTAATGCAGGTGACTAAGTATTAAAATAGAACCAAACAAATAAGAATATGGAACGTGATCAAATGAGTAAGTGTCAGCCTAAATGGCTTGGCCTATTTATCATCATAAATAAATATATATCGATGGCACATCACCTTCTTACATTGGAAGGAAACCTTTAAAGAGTCAAATTAACTTTTTGCATCTAAATAGGTTATATGCAAGAGACTTATGTTGTTTCATGTCAACATGTTATCTTGGGAAAATACTTATGTGATTTCACTACTTGACTTTCATTTTTAATCTTTGATTAAATTTTTTGATAGTCATGTTTTCTTATATTTATTAATTTTATGTTTAGTTATAAATGCTAACATTTCTTTTGTATTTAATTATTATGTACTTCATTTAGACCTTTTGCTTTGCAATAGTTTTTATGTTTTTTTTTTTAAAAATTTTAGTGTTTCTTTTGGGTCTCATTTAGTTTGGCAATTTGTAAATGCTTTTTTAACTTTTCATATGTTAATATTTTGATTCTTTTGTGTAAAACTCTTTATACTTCTTATATTATTTATAGTAAAAATTATTATATACATGTTGAGACTAAAATTTCTTATCATGTAATATATTCATGTTATATCGTGAGTTTCCATATTTCCATCTCACATGTTTTTCTATATCATGTTATATAGAATTAAGTTTCCATGTTAATATGATCCTTTACATGTGATTTATTTTTCATTTTCATGTAATCATTTATATGATTGTGATTTAGATCCTAGGAGGTCAAGGGGATAACATGTTAAATGAGAATTTAGATGTGTTATATACATGTGTAGAAGATCTATTAGACAATATCTAGATAACCATGAGAGGAAGATAATATAATTAAAACATTAAATATTTTATTTATTTGTTTTATGTACATTGCATACTCTTGAGAAAGATGTATGGAATTTTTTCCTCTACTATAATTTCTAACTGAAGTTATAGATGTGCATACATATATTACAAAGTTGTGAAAGTAGAAATAATACTTACGAAAAATAGTTGAGCTTCTATGTGACTCTTCACCTTTTGACGATTTCACTAATTAATGGTGTCTATGTAACGCGTGAAATTTTGGCATGAGGCATTTCCCCATGACAAGGGCACTTCCTCTCAACCCTACACTGGATAATATTTTGAAGGGCACACACTCCATACATGTTGAGATGGAGGCAACAAGTTGCCCACACCTAAAGGTACCATTTAGTGTGAGTTTTCCTTTAAAATTTGGTATGGAGGTGTGTTAGACCCTATTAGATCCGATGGTAAGTACCATAGAAGTTTGGGTGCATGCATGGTTGGTTCCACATCTAATATGAAAATATTTCACTACACCACTACTTGAGTGTGTGCAACATATATTGAATAACGGATGATGATCTTGGAGATACCACAAACCTATGGATGTGATTGAATGGGAATTATAATTACTACAAGTTGTGAGAAAAGGCTTAGTAGTATCATGGGAACCACTATTTGTATATCATATTGGATCAATCACCCCTCCTTATAAAGCAATAATCCTTAAATTGCATTAATTTTAAGATGTACTTATGTAACCTTAGCTTCTAGTTGATACATAATTAACCATTTTTCTTATTTTTTGAGTTGACTTGCTCTAACAATTCTATACATTAACATGGAACACTTCTATGTATACATTGTTTCCATAGTCTTATCTATATTTGTCAGTTAAGGTCATGCATCAGTAGGAGGTGAAGTTATTAGTGTTTAATAAGAATATCTTAA
>JARHVA010004526.1:280000-295000 GCA_037957365.1 Torreya grandis
GTTATGCAACGAGGTTCGGTGGTTGAGTCTTGGGTTCCCTATTGTTTGAAGGTGGTGTTGAGTCATTGACTCGTTGTAGTTAGGTTGCTTTCTGGTTGCTTTTAGTTTACTTTTTATGGTCGTATTTTGTTTGAGTCTACTTTATTACATTTTGTTTCTTGTTGTATAAGAGAATGGCCTCTTTCAAAATCGTCATATTATTTGATATCAAAATAATAAACTTCATTGAAAATATAATTAAAGAATCTTTCTTTTACAAAATAGTAAAACCACAACTTAAAGAAAGATGGATTTTTGACATATACAAATTCAAAAGATAAAAAATAAGACACTACCATTTCATGTAATCAAAAAATAAAATGATTATCGAAATCCTAGAAAAAATAAAACACAAAATTACTTTCATTACCATTTTAAATAAAAAATTTATTTTTAAATATTTCTTAAATATATATATTACTTAAAATCTTAAAATAAAAAATTTAAATCGAAATTTTTAAAATAAATATATTTAAAATATTTATACTAATTAATAATAAAATATTTTAAAAACATTAAAAAATAAAATAAACGATGTTCAAACTTTATTAAAAAAACTCAAAACATGAAGGCAAAAATTTTAAATAACTTTTACTCAGTTACCTTCTTACTCATCCATCTTCTCAAATGCATGTATGGTTTGGAAAAATAAAGATAGGATTTTCATGTTTCTCAGAGGTATTAATCATTTATTTTATTTATATATTCTTGCAATAAAAAAGTAGTATAGAAAACCTTCTTACTTATTATCTTCAAAAAGTGTTTGGATAGTTTGGAAAGAGGAAGTTAAAGATTTTTGTGTTTCTACGTAGTATTCATTATATGTTATTTTACAAGGAAAGAAAGTAGTATATATGATAATAAAGTAGTATATATGATAATATGTTTTAACATTTTTTAAATTAAATTTGAATAATATATATAATTAATTTGTGTATTTTTTTTTATACATTTTTATTTTTTTAAAGTTTGAAAAGAGGAAGTTAGAGTTTTTATATTTATGTTTTTCAAAAATTATTTTAAAAAACAAATAAATAAATTCCAAATTTTATTATATATTTAAAATATTATAATTGAATTTTTCAAATAAATAAAATAAATAAATGATGATCAAATAAATGTGAAATTTAAAATTAAAATCTCCTTAAAATAATAAAACAAACATCGAATTTAAATTCAAATATAATTATGAGCAATTCATTTTATTATACTCTTTATTGCTTATATATAATAACTATCGATATAATTATATCTTCTTTTATGAAATAGAAGACAAGGTATTGATTAATGTTTGAATTAGATTGGTTTAAAACACTTTCATAAATGATTTTTTTTTTTAAATTATTCAATTTTTTCAACCAAAATATTTTGTAATTATATTTAATTATTTTCAATTAAAATAATTAATAAAATAAAGATTACATTAAAATTATATTAAAATAATTAATAAATATAAAATTGAATAAAAATGATTTTTTTTAAAACAATAAAATTTTATACCACCAAAATTTTATTTACTCATATAAATAATTGATTCATGAATATTTGAATTCAAAATAAATTTACCAAGTTTTATTTGTTTATTGTAATTTGAAAGTTCATGAATTAAATGTTAGCAGTCGTATGAGTATCCTCTTTCAAATAAATCTAGAGATGATAGAGAGAAGAAAGAAGATACAAAATTTATTTAAGAAATGGTGTGACAAATTCCTCTTGCAAAAGGGTAGCTATGGATAATGGTATGAGTGGAGGAATCAAGAGATCATATGAATTTGACACCTCTGAATTTGATAAAGATCAACCCCCTTTTGAACCACAACATACTCTTGTGCTTCCAATGGTTATTGCTAACCCAATGGATATTGATAGTCCAAAAGATTGGATAGAGGTTCTAAAGAAAAAGGGCAAAAAATGTAATATTGTGGATACAGAACTAGGCCATTAATGATTTTTCTACTCCTTTGGTTTATTCTTGCTTGGTTCATCTTGTTTCTTATTTCCCTTCTGAGACTTATATTGTTTGGTGTGACTTGACTTTTGGAGTGTGACTTTTTTACTTATCTTTTTTATATGATTAACATTATATTTTATCTCCTTTTATTAATAAAAATGTATTTTTTCAATCAAAAATATTCATAAATTAAATACCGTAATTTGAAAGTTCATGAATTAAATTATAATTGAATATATTAACTTTAGTGAACATGTATTATATGGATACATTGTTAAAAGGATATTTGATATTTTTAAGTTATATATTTAGCATAAATTATTATTGTATATATTTATTATTTAATATAATTAAAAGAGTTTTTATGAAATTTATTATAATCATTTTATTTTTGTGTTAGTTAATTTATATTGATTATGGATGTAAGAAGATATTTTAGGGGTAATATTTTATATTTTTATAGGATTATTAATTGTGTTCCATTATTTGTATGTAAATTTACATAAAAAATTAATATTTATTGATTATGGATGTAAGAAGACATTTTAGGGATAATATCTTATATTTTCATAGGATCATTAATTGTGTTTCTTTATTTGTATGTAAATTTACATAAAAAATTAATATGTAGTATTGGATTTTTGTGATAATTGTTAATGATGGTGGGTAGATTAATTTTCGCAGTCAATCTTCCTTATCATATAATTTTTTGATGGTGATTATTGATTCAACATTGCCTTTCAATTGTTAGTATAGTTCATAGTAGAATAAAGAAACATTAAATATAATTATTTAAGATTTTTTAACAATCTATCTAAAATTTCATTTTACAGATTTAATATAGTTTATCAAAAAATTGATGATATTTTACAACTAAAAAACACAAATATGATTATACAGTCATCAAATTTAATCCCTAATAATAAGTAATAAATGAATGACCATTGTGTTCTCAACTATTTGTACCGATTTATTTTTATGGACATCCATGAATTTAGATAATCAATAATTATTTTTATCATTATACTTTTTTCCAATCAAAATGATTTAAAAAAAAATCATACACCACAATCGACCTTAAATACGTAAATATATTTAAACATGTATGGAGTTGGGTACACTAACTCACTTAACCAAACCATATATTTCTCATCGATATAAACCTACTAAACTTAATTTCATTATCCCATATTAAAAATTTCATTCCCAAAAATTGGAAATATAAATGAACATGTCTTATATTGAGACGATGATGATATCAATTAAATTATTTTAATTTTTCTTCTTGTGTAAGATGGTTAGTGTGAGATTTGGAAACCCCATATTTTGTGGTTGAAACCTTTAACGAGATAACTATTATGTTAATAGAATATTTGAGTTTTTAGTATGTGAAAGGCCAAGTCGAGTGTTGTTAGACCAAAAAAATTACAATGAATAAGAAAAATGACTGGGAGAGAAGACAATACTTGTTCACTTAATTTGTTGGATTATTTATGATCCAAAATTAATTATTTTAATGATTTTTTAGTTTTTGTTTTTTAGTAAATAAGTTAGTTTATGGGAAAAGTTAGTTTCTCTATAATCACCTTATGAAGTTTTATGAGCTTTCATATGTTTTGTAAAAATTATTTTAAAATATTACGATATATTTTTGATGTGAAATATTATATGAAATAT
Organism: Torreya grandis; assembly: GCA_037957365.1. Taxonomy (NCBI): domain Eukaryota; kingdom Viridiplantae; phylum Streptophyta; class Pinopsida; order Cupressales; family Taxaceae; genus Torreya; species Torreya grandis. The sequence goes on from JARHVA010004526.1 coordinate 283,668, forward strand.
AAATTTATGAGTTTATTCTTATTCGAAGGGCAAATAGTGGTATTAGAGATATTCTATTTTTAAAAAGGTTTTTTCAACTCAACGATATAAGGATGTAGTTATGATTTATTGAGACTTTTTTGCTTAGTCGCTCTTTTTATCCGAAGGTGGTCATGTGACCAGTCAAACTATAGATTTTTGGACATTCCAAACATAATGGAATGATTTATTTTGTGTTTTAAAACTTCCATATATTTTTTTTTTGTAACCAATCTATTCAACGATGTATAAAGGTGCATTTTTGGTGGAAACTGACACCTTCAACATGAAAATTCTCACAATGCCACGTCTTGTTTGTGTTGTCGGTGAACACACCATCTTTTACAGGTCCCTTAAGATCCTCATGATTGATAAATTATGAGTATCATACTGGAGGCTGGAGGATCCGTTGGAGGTTGGAGGATAATTACCCTCTCCAATTAGCTATTCACTTGGAGTATGGGTTTAATGCTTGAATGACAAATTTTGGCTTGTGTTCTTGCTTTTAGTTTCATTTTTGGCTTTCTATATTTGATATTCATGACATGGAGAGAATAGATTTAGTTGTTTGTGTTTCTCTTGATACATGACTTTTCACCTCTTGCCTGATAGGGGGATAAGATTTAGGCATTGGTTGGACTTCAATCAATCATCGGTGATAGTACGAGTTGATAGGGGTTGCTAGTACCAATAATGTTGAGCAAAGGTTATCAATGTTTTTTGAGAATCATGAAGATGTACCATATAGAGTAAAGCTTTGTCACTTGGATAGGTTCCTGTGTGGGACCTTATGTGGTCGATGTAGTTGGACATGCTAGGTCATGTTCTACTATAATATGGTACGATGATCACCGGGGATGAGCAAGTCTTGATCATGTTCATTAGTCATTTATTTGCCACAACTCGTAGGGGTGGACTTCTTTATGTAGTGGCATCAATTTTAGGCCAATGTTAAAGGTACAATGCACCACTTGCAATTGTGATAGAGTTTCTTTGATAACTTCAAAGTCATTTCTCCAATTCATTCATCTTCTATATCCCTTTGGATCAAGGGGGAGTTTGTTGGATTATTTATGATCTAAAATTAATTATTTTAATGATTTGTTAGTTTTTGCTTTGTTAATAAATAAGTTAGTTTAAGAAAAAAGTTAGTTTCTCTGCAACCACCCTATGAAGCTTTATAAGCTTTCACATGCTTTGTAAAAATCATTTTAAAATATTATGATATATTTTTGACATGAAATATTATTCGATATATAAATTTTTGAGTTTATTCCTATTTGAGGGGCAAACATAACTTGGAATATATGTGGTACTTAAATGGTATCATATCAACACTTGAAATTTACCTAATAGTTAGCATTACTTATCTTTAATGTATATTTTTCATTTTGTATGTTTAAGTAGAAGGAAAATTACATTTTGAATTGATTTGAATTTTTAAAAAAATTGAAATATACTAGAAAATAGGTTGTTCTTATAGATGTACATTGAGTACCTAAGAATTATAAACATGATTTGTCTTGATGTGATTGGATACTTTACATTATCATTAGATACAACATGTACAATAATGTGTAGATTGTATAACTAATTTTTATTTAGATTTGTTCAAACATTGGATATTCCTTACTTATGTAGTCTCACAATAATTAGTACATGTTCAAATATTAGATCCTCTCCCTTATATCGATGAAATTGAAGAGTAAATTAAAATAGTTATATATAATTATTATGTAGTGTTAAGTGCGATACCATTGATGCAATCAACAAGCAATAAATATTTGTTGTATCCTATAGTGAATTGTTGTAATTGATAACATTAACTTTTCCTAGTAGACATTTAAGGATTATCTTAATAACATTTAATCTTATAATGGAATTTTTTTCTTCACTTATGCACCTAGGAATTAGATCGAAGCAAGGGGTCCACTAGACTTAACAATACAAAAAATTGTATGATCAAATATGGCCTTATGGTTGTCTTTTAAGTCAAAATCGAAAACAAATAATTATTCAAATTCCAAATTAACCTATTAAATTTATATTAAATTTCAAATACAATACTTTACATCAATCTTAATATACATGTCCTATATAAACATAAATTTTAATTGATTCAAATCTAGTTTAATTTCACTAATATTATGGCAACATTAAGGTGACATTAAGTTTGACACTAGGTATACCTTTAAGTCTGACACTAAATGTGGCTTTAAGGTGACATTAAGTTATACATTGAGTCTGAATTTAAGATAACATTAATTTTGACATTATATTTTGATGGAGCTAAGAGCGCAACAATTCCAAAATATAAATTAAAATAATAGAAAATTAAATTGAACAAAAGAGAATTTTAATTCTTAATTATTCTCATAAAATAGTACATAAAGTATTTTATTAATGAAAAACTGGTAGATAAAGTTTTCACACACAATAAAATCTTATTATAAGAAAAGCTAATCTTAAAGTTAACCGATCTTGTTATTTTTAGCAATTTTTGTAGCTTGTTATTTTTAGCAATTTTTGTAGACTATTATTTTTAGTAACTTTTACACGCAAGCTTACATGGGTCAAATAATTTCCCCTTATTTACTACATATCTAAATAAAACTTGAGGGTGACTTATAAGTATAACTTCATGTCTAGTTACAAAAAAATAAAGATGAAAAAAATTTAAAATGATGAAAATAAAATTTAATTTAATTTTTGGCCTTTATATGGTCAGTTCTACGCCCAATTTTTTTTAAAAGCCATTAAGTGGTTAATATGGCTTACAGTTGCATGCAACTCTTAATGATATTCATTTTTCTAAATTGGGCTCAAATGTGTTTTTGAGTCAAAATTTATGGCTTCTATAAGATATATTCCTACTATTAGTGTAAGCTTTTTCTCACTTGCAGTTTTACCTACATGGTTGTTAATTAGCTTGCTTAGAGTTTTTAATATATTTTCTAATAGTAAGTTGAGTTCTTACCTTTTTGGTGACCTAATCTCTCATGATATATACCTCCTTTGTACTTTTAGGCTAATGAACTAATATGAAACTCACATTTGGTTTGCATTACTCTCACTTACTCCTAGGGTTTCATGTATTTCTTGGATGTTCAAAGATCTTAAAGTGATCTGACATGGTATCAAAGCTATGATCTGATAGTCATTTTGTCATTTTGAAATCCTCGATGAGATCTTCCTTACATGCATTTTTGTTGGATTTCTTGATTTTATGGATTTTATGGGATTTTAGGAAAATTCACGCAAACTATACAACTAAATCCTTCAATCACAAAATAAATAGCACCATTAGATTTGGAAGGCATCAAAACCCTATAACTGACTATAAATGTGACCTAAAATCATGACAATAATTTTTGGCCATTTTTAGAGGGTTTCAAGGCTTTTTTAGTGATTTCATGCATCTCCATACATAGGGATTCTCAAATAAGGTAACAATTTATGTCTTTTTATGAATTTTTTGAGTTTTTAAATATGTATTTGCTAGTTTTTGAATGATTCATACCAAATCTAATTTTTTTTGGGTTTTCCAATTTTGGCAGAGTTTATAACACTTACAAGCAATTTTAGGGGTTGTTGGTCTTGGGCAGACATTATACCCTCTTGGATGCATTATCAACAAACCCTGACAATTTTCTCAAGATGCATTCTTAGTTGTACCTAATGTCTATAGAAGCATGCATGTATTTTCAACTTTAAAGTGGGTCACTACTAACAGTTTTGAGAGGGTATCATGTATTGTTGTGTATTCTTCTATCTCTTTTGCACATTCTCATTTTCTACATTATGTTGATTCTTGCACTTACTGCTTATTTAGGTGCATGCATTGTTCTTATAACTGGGGGTCATTATAGTTATTTTGTGTTATTTTTGACTTCTTTGGTGGCCTCTCTCAATCATGTCATCTTCACTTAAGAGATACTTGTGGAAAAAAGTTGATTATACACCAGTGGTTCTTCTTGGATAAAGAAACTATGCTTCTTGGCATTTTTATATGAAACATTTATTCACAAAAAAGGTAAAGACTCATATTCCATTCCCATATGGATAGGTTCCTACTCTCGCTGACTCTAACAAGTACATTAAATGGGCTAACACTTGTGACAAGGTTTATGGCACCTTGTTGCTACATGTTTCATGGAATCTACATCACCATGTAAAGCTCACCATGTGTCCCAACACTATTTGAAGTATCCTTCAGTATCTTTTTGAAGATCTTGTTAAAATTGATATCATTCTTGCTCCTCCTCTTCCTATCTTCTCTTCGAATACTATTGTACTCTCTCCTCCTACTCCTATTTCTTGTGATGAAACATCCATGGTAGACAGTGTTATTCCTTCTATTGAGCCACCATGACAGGAGGAGATTCTACCTGATCTTATTTATCCCAATGTAGATTTTAATTTCATTCCTATGCATGATGTTATTCTTTGAGAGTCATCACAAATTGGTACTTTGAAATACTCTATTAGTTATAGTGAGAGTATATCTTGTAAGATCATCAATGACTCTTCTCTTTTTATGGATATTCAGTCTATGAATCCATGTGCTTCATCTACAATCTCTTCTTCAACTTCAAGGGTTTTTTAGATGTGATCTCCACTTTGCATGGACATTCCTTCATCGAATGATCCATGCCATTCTTCTTCTTCAGACTTACCTGAACTTGATGACATTTCTAAGACTAAGCACACCTTTGAGATTGATGACTCTTCTTTTATCATAAATGACTATAGTAGTGATGGGGATTCTATACACATAATATTTTTAACTTTTACCAAATTCATGTAGTGATGGGGATAATAGTGATGGGGATTGTATTCATGTACATAGTGCATTAGTAATTTGGGTATAAGTGATGCACTCAAAGATATTGAGTCATGATGGGTTCCTACAAGATGTAAAGCGTCAATATTTGGTAAAAGTTAAAAATATTATGTATATACAAGGACACACCTCTACCATCTTTAGGTCACCTTCCAAATATTGAGGTGATAATTCTTGATCCACCTACCTCTAGTCCACTTTTGACATTATAGGGTGTAGGTATATTGATATAAGGCTCATCAAACATTAAGTAGTCTAGTATACAATTATATGGAATTTTGTAATCCTTCTTAGCCTCTACTTCCATCGCAACATCATTGCATAGAGTAGTTGGACATTGTACCATGCTTGAGGAGCACAATTCCTTATATAGGAACCACACCTTGGTTGAAGATATATCAAGCACTTGGTGGACACATTCACTATTCTAGGGTGATCCACTCTTCAATGCACTTACTTCTGATAGGTTCACTTCAATGACATTACATTCAGTTCTTATGCATGATCTTGCTAGATCTATGCCACACTTCTATTTTAGACCCTACTCAGAGATCTTTGTATTATTACCTCCTTATATTCCATTATGGAATGGGTAGATTTCCAGTACACCATTCATATTCTTCCTTTAGAAAAGGGAAGAAACTTTTTTCGATGGGGATGGAGCTTTTTAAGTCTTTAGGTAGAGGATCTTGTTAGTGACATTTATCATTCTATGAACTCTATTGTAGGTAACTTCAACATCTTCTATGGATACTTATTAGTGTTCCTCTCTATGTGCCATGTTTCTCTTACTTGTGGATGCATTCTCATATGTGCTTGATGTCCTTAGAGCATGCATGGTTTCTGACTTTGTTCTCTTTTAGGGGAGGGGTTTTGCCTTATGGGTTTTCTCTTTTTCTCCACTTTATGGGAGTTACATTATGCTTGGGTACCTCATCAGGCCTCATTGTTGGGACCCAATTTTTCTACCCACCTAAGTTATGCTTCAGAGGATGTTAGTGTATGCTTTTTTCTACTTATAGTTTTACCTACATGGTTGTTAGTCAACTTACTTAGGGTTGTTAAGGTCATTAGGGGAAAATACACTTAATTTGTTTTCCAATAACGAGTTGAGTTGTTACCTTTTTGTGACCTAATCTCTCACTAAATAATGTACCTTCTTTATACTTTTCATCTAATAGACTAATATGAAACTCACTTTTAATTTGCATTGTTCTCACCTACTCCTAGGGTTTCATGCATTTCTTAGACATTCAAAGATCTTGGAGTGATCTGACACCTACATCATTCTCCTCTAGTTGAAAAGAACTAAACTCATATGAGTTATTTTGATTAAACTTCTACCATTTGTCCTTGTATAATTATATTTAATTCTTATTCGAAAATCTAAGTGTTATCTTCCCATTGTATTTATTCCAACCATACCAAATACTTGTTGTAACTTTTCTACCTTATTCATTATTTTATTATCCAAAACCTATGTTATCTTATCTTTCTTTTTCCTTGGCACTTGATGGCTCCAATATACTTCTTATTTCCCTTCATTTTTTTTCATGAAATTCGTATAAATTAGAAACATTAAACATTGGATAAATATCAAAATTCTATGGTATTTTTAACTTATAAATATTATCATTTATTTTCTTCACAATCTTTCATGGGCCAATCTTCTTATACTTCAACATTTAATACATTATTTAAGGAAATATTTCCTTTCTTAGATACACCAATACTAAATCTCATTTTTCAAATACCTTTGGCCTTCTGGTTACATTTACTGCTATTTGTCATTATTTTTTTGTTGTTTTCTTCTTACTTTAAATTATACATATTTTATCTACTCTCCAATATTTTTAGTGTCATCACTTACTTGCTCCATAATTGGTGACTATACCAACTCTAAATGTGTGGTTACATCTACTGCTACTTCTCATTATTTTTTTATAGTTTTATTCTTACTTTAACTTATACTTATTTTATATGCTCTACAACATTTTTTGCATCATCACTTACTTGCTCTACAATAGGTGATTATACCAACTCTAGAACACATTTAGGATCTACTATAAATAATTTAGAATGGTGATTTGCCTATTGACATATTCACTAAACTATTATATATAAATTTAGCTTATGGTAATGCCAAGTTCCATTGCTTATTGATACCACCTTCCATCCGTGTACAATATTAAACTTTCTCTCAAGGATTAATATCTCATATATAAACCTAAACTATTTAACTACCATCAAAATAAGAAAAAATATGTAATGAAAACCAACTCAAACAATAAAGCCACATGCCTATATCACAATAAAATAATAAAATAGATGTGGAAAATTGAATTATCTATACAATGAAATGTTTTTTATATGCACAAACCAATTGAATATATTTTACTAGACTACAACTTTTTTTACCAACAAAAACAATAAAAATAAATCCCTTTATTTTACAATTATTACCAATAATATATTAAAAATATCATATAAATAATAATATTCTTTATATGCACAAACCAATTGAATATACTTTACTAGACTACAAATTTTTTTTTTACCAGTAAAAACAATAAAAAAAATTCCTTTATTTTACAATTATTACCAATAATACATTAAAAAAATCGTTTAAATAATAATTATTTTTTTAAAAAAATTAAATAATAATTTTAATATATAAATCTAAAATCTAAATCTATATATATATATATATATATTTTTTATTAATTAAAATAAAATATTATTTATAAACCTTAATCACTATAAAAGTTTGTAAAATGATAATTATATAAAAATGATAAAAGATTATAACCAATTTCTCTATATTAAAAAAAAATTAAAGTGTTCATGAATAAACTAATAATAATTTACAAAAGAGAATCCAAGCTAAATAATTTGGCATTTAAAATTATAAATTTCCATGTCATGTCATATTTATAACATGTGACATACATACAAATATTTATATCATAAATTAATACTAACTTTATATATGTTATTTATTGTTCACTATCTTGTTGTGTATATATATATATTAATTTTTTTTATTATTTAAAAATATATATTTTTTATTATAAAAAATTTCATCACATTTTTTGTTAATGGGTTATTTGTTTCAGATAAAGTATGCAAGAGTGATGTCAACTTTTTTTAGTGTCCATTCACTTTAGATATGTTCAAATTGAATTTTTATATAGGTGTCCGCAAAAATCCAGAAGCCTCTAAGACTGGTTGTGTTATTCAAGATTGCTTTGGATCTTTGATTAGAGTAGCATCCATAAAGCTTATGAATGGGACAAACAACGAAGCCAAAGTTTAGGGATTCATGTTGGGAAGTAGACTTGCAATTAATTGTGGCATTAAGAAGTTAGCCATTAAAGGTGACTCAATGGTCATTATTAGTGTGATACATAAATGCAGGGTTGGAGCTTAGAATATAAATAACATTCTCAAGCGTTAATGGGAGGATTTAGATTCCTTCTCAATCTCAACAACATTGCTATATAGAAGTGAATGAGGTGGCAAACCTTTTAGCAAATAGTGGCATTGATCAGCAGGGGAATATTATTGTCAATAACCATTAGGAGGCATGGCCTAATATTTTTTTGTGCCATCAATTTGAATCCTCCATTTTGTTTACCATGGGATGGTCGTCTTATTACATAATTCCTTTCGCATGGCTTGAGTGTCATGTCATTCAATTGGCATGATTACTCATATGCATAGGGGATTTAAGGGTTTATTAAATGTGATGGATTGATTGCACATTGTGTTGATGCCAGTTTATTGTTGTGTTTTTTTGGCTCTTTCTCACGAGGTGTGAGTTGCTCATTTATGCCATGGATGAGATGTTGCAACATGCCCTCAACATGCCCCTCTTCTGCTTGACAACTATGAAGAGGGAGATGGCCTTTGAAGACCATGTGATAGATTATCGTCTGAATAAAGTTGTCCTTATTCATTCTAGGGTTGTTTTGGAGGTAATTTGCGACATCATTGGTCAATTTTATCTAAAATACGCTTATCGATCCAAGGTAAATTCTGAGATGGCTTCCTTATTCGTTGGCAACCTCTTGCTTGCCTTGAAAGATAAGGCAGTGGTGTATGTGATTACGAAAAGGGTGGTTAAACCATGATTTTAGTTCATCTTGGACAATATTGTGGAGGGGTTTCAGGGGTTTACACCTCAATCTCTACTATTTTCTGGTAATGAGAGTGTGGGACTTATTGCCCTTGCCATTTTTGGGAGTTTGAGGAGTGTTTTATGATAGTTTTGACCTTTTTAGCTAAGCTCCAATCAGCACTCAACCATCCATCATCTATGGGGGGGGGGGGGGTTTCATCTCGATCTTGGATGTGGAGGTTTGTCAAGCTCTCATGGTTTCCCTAGACACAATTTTGACTCTCCAAAGGTCAAGTTGTGTACTCTCAGTGGCATGACTACTTGCGATATCGTTTGTCTTGATGGCATTAGATTTTCATCCCTTGGTTGGTGTGAACTCTCATTTAGAAGGTGGTGGATCGGTCACTCGGTGGTGAGCAGTTTCCAAGGCCATGTGTGGATGCATGGAGGATGCATGTCTTTCCCCTGATTTAGGTGATTGCATAGTATTCAATTGTGCTTCCATCAAGCAAGATGGATGTGGTGAAAGATGTGGTTGTGGTCGTAGGGTTGTTGGGATGGTGACAACTTTTGCAGCTATGAAGGTTGATTGTGCTTTGTTTGTGGGAGACCTAATAACTACGTGTGGGGATACAGAACTAAGAGCATTGGTCTAGTGGTGCCTCTACTCACTAATGACAGTGGTAGTCAAGTTTAGGTTTTCGGTGGATCAACCCCTCTTGGTATTCGATTGACAGTGACGATAACAATTTAGTCCTTTTTGGTGTTTGGCCTTGACTTCTTAGTCTTTTTTGTTGTTTGCTCTTATCTCTCCTTAAACTTGTCTAACTTAATTTAGTTTTGATTACATCTAATTATTTTAAACCTTTAACTCTTTATAATCGTTAATTTTTTAATATTAATAAAATAGAAAAAAAAACCCCTTTAACCCTTTTAATTGGGAAAAAAAAAAACCATCATTTAAAAATTTAAAAAAAAAAAAAAACCATCATTTAAAAATAAAAATAAAACATTTCTCAAAAGAATAAATATTACATCTGTATGGATATATCAACATCTCCATTTGTGATATTCTTTGAACATGATGGAGACAACCCACTAGTCACTCGGGATGATATTCATTCACCTCATAAACCCCCCAAACAAATTTCCATATAAAGGTCCATACTTATTTTTATGGAGCATGCAAGCTTATTTCCTATTTTATACAATGACATCATAATACACTCATTGTTTCAAATTTATAATCATATTTAAGGGAAAGCCACAAAAGGGGAACATTTTGAAGCTATCATTTTGTATCTATATGTGTTTTACAATTGTAACTTGAATATGTTAATGGTTAATGGTCAATTAATTTGATTATTGTATTATTTATATATAAATTAATTGAAAAATTGTAATGTTTTAGGTATATAATAGAGTTTGGATATTGTTTTTGGAAATAATTTTTTAATTTAAAAAGATGGTATAATTAGAGTAAGATCATCTATTACCAATGAACACAAAATTTTATGGAAAAAAAAATGATTAGTTAATGTAGTATGTGACAAATCTATATTTTGTATTTTATGATATTTTTATTGGAATGTATCGATATATCAATTAATCAAAAAATAGGAAAATAAAATACAAATTGATTGTAATAAAAAAATCTTTCATTAACATTCACGACTTGATATCAACGCTGATAAAAATAAGACAAAACCACAAAACTCTAAAAATAATGTTAGGTACATATAATAACGATATAACAAAAAGTTTGAAAATAAAATATCTTGAAAATAAGATATCAAAACACTTTGACAAGTGTGAACATTAAATAAATGTAATAAGAGCAGAAGATGGTAGTGGCAGATTGTCTTTGAGAAAGAGAGCAATATAAAAAGAAGGCTCCACCATAATAAATAATCCAACCTACATCGAAGAAAACCAAAAAGATACTTCATGGAAAAATTTAAGACTCCAACCCCAACTCCTTAAAAAGGAGAGAGAAGAAAGAAGAGAAAACCAGCTACGCATTTCAAATCAGTCATTTCAAGACACACGGGGCATCAACTTAGGAAACCTTCCTTAAGTGCACAGTGTATAGCAGTTCACATGATGTACCTCCCCTTCACGACACTGGGGGGCGGGGGTCACTTTGTTATTGAATTTTAGAAACCGACCTTTGTCACATTCAAGACCTTTAGCGGCTCCACGTCCTGTCACCAATATTTATTTTTTCCCCGCCCATCCGTAGGGGAGGGCGACGATTTGACGTGGAGCAGGTGTGAAGCGTGAAGCAGGTTCAGGTTTTGGTTTTGGTTTTGGATATGGATGTGGTTGTGGGGCAAATGATTGAGAGGAGTA